>MNCI01004519.1:65381-91357 GCA_015680685.1 Gnetum montanum
TCTCTCTCTCTCTCTCTCTCTCTCTCTCTCTCTCTTTTATTGCATTATTTTCATTTTATTTGCATTTCTGACTATCCTACCACATAGCCCTACCTAAAACTACACTTGCGTAGCAGTCTTTGCATGTTGGCACCCTCATTTTTGCTAAAACTCTTAACTACGCTCAACACTGCTAACATCATTAGGATTGTTAACACAGTTGACACTGCTTGAACACTTAGCATCATTTCACATCAACATTGCAGCTAACCATGCTGCACCCCCATTGCATCCAGTAAGTCCTTGTTCAATCAGCTAGACCATTCAGGGCACCTCGTCTTTGCCTCTAGTAGGCCCTCACATAGACTTGAGGTTAGGTCATGCACTCGTGGACCTTGGTGTTTTAGCCATCGATGTTTTTGGTCATTACAATAGATCCCTTGCTTTTAGCCTTGGATCTTTTTCTTGAGGTTGGACACCCAGGAGTAGGTTTGGTATTTATCATTAAAAAGTTCGAGCATGGTACTCCACTTTCTAATTGATTCAGGTTCTAACGATTTGTACCAACTTTCTACCTTCTTGTTGAGTGTTTAAGGGAATAACTTAAGTTTCTTCTAGTCATTCTCTATATTCTATAGGGCATAAGCATCGTGAAATGCTTGAAGATGATGTTGTAGATTTGCATTATACCCAGCTTCAAACTTAGGAATATTGTTCTTATTTAGTCGCTTGATGTGCCTGTCTCTCACATGCCTAGTCGAGATATATACAACTTCCCTTATGTTGATCATGTTGCGAGTAGCCAATAGGGGTTCTTCATGATCGTAGGATTCGTATGCTTGATTATAGTGATGCCCACTTTGATACTCATTGTTGGCACATTTCAGCCATTTAATGGAGTAGGCTTTATGACACCTAAAACCTCTCAATGGTTTTAGGCTATTTAGTGATACTTGCATGCACAGAGAAATGAACTTGAAACTTATTTAACATCTGGAGAACTTTATAATTCAACTTTAAATACTTCAAGTGTACCATCAATAAACTTACTTTGAATAGGGATTCTTTGAATAGGAATTCAAAGGGATGTTTCAGCTTCTGAGAGTATTGGGTTGCCACATATGATGCCAAGTTTGGCTAGAGGGATAGTGGAAGCTATCAAATTGGATGCATTTGGAACATATGTAAAACTTGGCATGCTTAACTTCATTCGCTAACCAGAAGCTGCCATCAACAAAACAATTCCTAAAATAATGTAACTAAATATTGAAAGATTATAGAATTTGCAAAACCATTTTCAATTAATGGTAGTCATTGCAACTAGTATGTTGTTAATCTATAAAAACTTCTATAGCTTGGGGATGAGTTCTGTGGAGCTTGATGGTGTTATTTCTGACCTAAAAGGAAAATTATATGAAATTCTCAACAATGCTAACATAACTATTGATGAAATTTTTCAAGTCTTAAACTTGTCCATGGCCTAGAACGAGTAGAGATAGCAATTTGGCAACTAAAAAGCATAATACTATTCATCAAAATGGAAGTCATGTTCCACCGAGTAATGTATCTGGTCTGTGTACTATAGTAATGAAGAGATATCATTTCCAATGATCTCGAAAAGATGCAATTGTAGTTGTGAGAAAACAAAGACTCAGAGAAACATGCATGGGAAAGTTTTTGTTTCTGCAGAAGAATGAACGTGAAAATGGTAGCAAATAGGAGGCTTCATCAGCTACCATTTCATAATACTATAATACATAGCGATGGATCATTACCACCCAAATCTGTTGTACCAAAATTATTCTCTTTGTTTTCGAATTGCATGTCCACAATGTTCTATGCAGAGGAGAAGCAGCAGCAGCAGCTACACACCTTTCTTGTAACTATGCAAATACAAATGAAAGAATTTGTGCTACTCTATTGCACAAAAATGTTCATGTCATGTGGACAGAGATATCATCTACAACACAGCGTTTCTTATCAAGTACGCCAACAATAGCAAAATCGATGACGCCTAAACAACATTTGATGAAATGCCCCATAGAAACGTTGGTTCTTGGAATGCATAGATCAGTGCTTATATTCAAAATGGGAGACTTCAAGATGCCCATTCGCTGTTTGATGAAATGTCATGTAGGAATTCTATGTCATGGGCTCAATGATTTTGGCAGCACTACTGGAAATTTTTTTTGATATCGATAGTGCAATAGATTTGTTAAATGTAAGCTTTGATGGTCCTTTGGCCCCTAATCGAGTTTTAGAAAAAGCAGGAGTTAAGCTTAGAAAGCTGGCATCATCAAGAAGATGGTGTTTGGTTGAAACTGATGTCGATCCTTCCAATACCCAGCGGGGAACAAATTATTTAACATCTGTTATTTATCCAGCTAAAACATTTATGCAATTGCAGAAAATGACAGCATGGCTGCGTGGTAGCAGCGAGGGCACAGATGCCCGTACCAATCTCTGGATTTGATCCCCCGAAACCGAGGGTGGGGGACTAGGGATAAGCTTTGGAAGTATGTATTGATTGCTGACATAGTAATCCACCCTGAAAAATTCATGGCCTCCATAACAACATATCAGGATTATTGCTGTCATGCTAAAAATGTCCTCCTCTGAAATCCAGTCTGCATTTGGAGGATCCACCTGATAGGACAAGGAACCCAAAACTTACAAAATCTTAAGCATTTCTGGAAACGGGAAAGTAAATTGCAGAGCAAGAGGCTAAATCTAGGAGTCGACCTGAGCCAGGCAGTGGAGATCGGATCCGGCGGGCACGCGCACGTGTGTGGATCTGTCGTGGTTGCATTTGAAGCTTACTTGGAGACGCCCATCTAAGTGGCTGAGTCGTTCATCATCGAGTGCAACTTGAGGCAGCTGCAGAATTTTGGGTAGAGGATGTGTATCGCCAGCATGGAATACGACGAAAATACTTTAGTCTTGCCAGATGTGCAGCAGGTAGTTATAGTTTAATTATATTTTGGATTACTTGTAAACTAAAAAAGTTTATTGTTACTCATGGAGAAAATTGTGGGATAATTGTGTAACGCCCTGGGGGACATTTGGCTATTATACCATTTATTCTTATAAAAGTTATAACTTCCTATGGTAGTTATAACTAAACCCACATAATGTTTGTAATTCACCTTAATTTTTCATGATGTTTATAAGTACCCATAAATCACTATAAAAAGAGCTTCAAGGGTAGAATAAAGGAGAATGAATTATTGAAGATTACTTGTAAAGCATGGCTTGATCATGGCATCAATTTAGTTGCTTTGTTTTAATCCTATGAGTTCTTTTTTTCTCATTTTCTCTTAATTACTTAGCTAATGCTTTAAATAGTTCTATGGTTGGCATTTAATTTTGGGATTTTCTAATTGCTCTTATAGCTCTATTTTCACAAAATTCTAGACTTCTATTTGGTTGCCATATAAGAGCTTATGTTATTTTTGAAAAGCATCTTGAGCAATTTAATAGTAATGTCTTTATGAAATTGCTTGTTCAAGTCTAGAGGTTCTAGAAAATCTTTGATATTTTGAGATGACTTGAAATAGCTTCATTTTATTTAAATTCTTTTCATTGATTTTTTAATCTTGAAATTGTTAAATCTTTTCTTAGAGTTCTA
This sequence comes from Gnetum montanum, assembly GCA_015680685.1. Classification (NCBI taxonomy): domain Eukaryota; kingdom Viridiplantae; phylum Streptophyta; class Gnetopsida; order Gnetales; family Gnetaceae; genus Gnetum; species Gnetum montanum. The sequence continues at coordinate 68,989 of MNCI01004519.1, forward strand.
TTATTTGCAATTTTTGACAACTATTTAACTTGCCAAATAATAGCGTGTACTTTGTTGTTTACAAAGCATTTTGGTAGTTTAATAAGAGTGTCTTTTATGAAATTTCTTATTCGCTTAGAGGGTTTGGACAATTTGTTATATTTTAGATTGAATTGGAATAACTTTATTTCAAAGTGTTTCCTCATGTTCAATTTATCTCACTTAAATGTTTGAGATATTACACAAGTATGCTTTCTTTTCTTCTTTCTTTTAAAATCCATTGAATCCTACTTTATTTCTAGTTTTCTTGTGAAACTTTCTCTTTGGGGGAAATTAGGAGTAGATTTCTGCAAAATTGTGCTAAAGCATTTTGGTGAAATTTTATTTGTTTTAAACAATGTACAATAAGGACTATATACACTAAGTGACTTGACAAAATAGGAATATTTAATGACTTAGTATTCAACAAGATCAGCTAAATATCTTTGATAATAGCTAGTTACAATTTCATATACAGACCCAACCATTTTAACATTCATAATAGCAAACACACATTTATGCTTAGTTCACTCTATTACCATTGAATTTATTTGGAGGTATCTAGGCCTAAGTGTTGCCAGAGACCATTAAGCACCTAAACTTAAGTTTTAAGGAACACCTTCATTTTCTGTGATTCTAGTTGCAAGACCAGAGGAAGTCATTGATGGTTCCAAATAGTCACCAACACTCATGTCTCTCTCTTTCTTCCTATCTATCCTATTCCTTTGTGGTTTATGCTCTTCATCTTTTTTCATCAAGATGTCTTGCGTAATAGTCATGTCTATCCTGAACTCGAAGTCTCTCCCTATCATGATCTCTATACCTTTGTTCCCTTTGGTTAAAGTCCACCAATAATCATGAGGATGAAGATGGAGTGGGAGAACGATGTTAGCTAGTTCTCCTTCTGTGACTTTGGTATTCATCCCTTTGTGACCTAGTAGAAACTCTTGGCCTTGAGTCCTACTTGTACTTAGAGTCTTTTGCTTCTCTTCTTGGTGTCTCTTTTAAGGTTGGATGTAATTGCACTTTGATGGGTTCTTCTAGTTGAATAATATGTGTTTGTGAATGGACTTCATGATTATGATGGAGTTTTTCTACTACAAATGCATTACCATTAAGTTCTTATAGGAAAACACGAGAGTTAACCCGGTTTCCCTTATTATGCTCATATTTGGTTTCCATAGCAAAGTCTTTTCGTACTTGTGCCTTTGTGGGTTGATAGGGTTTTATCATGTGTTTGGTCACATCGTACCATTCTTACGCATGGCTCAAATTCATTTCCCTTAAAGCTATTTGAAGCATTGTGGGTGTTGAACGCTTTGGAGGCAAAACAATATTATCCTATATGTCTCTCCACCCCAATTGCCCATCTTGGTGAAAGATGAATGTGAAATCAGGGTAGTAAGGGCCAATGTGAGTGTATGAGATTCATGTTTGCATAGGCATACTCTAGCCTTCATCATCATTTCTTCTATCATTGTCCCTTTGTAACTCTTTGGTAGGTGATAGTTTTTCCTTAAGTGTTGAAGCCATTTTATATGCATGATGCTTGGTTAAGTGTGTGTGTGTGTTATTAGGATTACTTAAAGATATGAATATTGAATTTATGGTTCTTAATACAAAGAACTCTCTAAGATCAATTGCTTACCACACATTGATACATCCTTAGAAACGATGCTAATGATAAGCAGTGGAGCAATCCCAACACTCTACCATACAAGTCATGAGTGTTAGCGCACAACTAGATCATAATTTGTAGATGGATAATGTTATTATGTTAGTAATTGATATTGAGTTTGCGATTGTTGTCTTTCCACTTTGAGTTAGTGAACTCTAAGTGTATGGTTTAACTCATAGTGAGGCATATGTTAAGTGATGTTGTTAGGATCATTTTACTCCTAAGCATAAACATAATGGAAATGAATTGAAATGTTAAGTTTAAGCAATGATAAGAATGTAAATCTATTCTAGCCTATAGTGATGAGCATTCAGTCCTGGTTTATTGTACATGTCTAGGGCTCAAGTAATCCTTACTGGGTTACCAGGCGTTACGCTACTAGGCAAACCAGGCAAATCAAGCAATAACACTACTAAGATTACCAAACGATTATACTTAAGCACTCGAAATCATTCGTACTCATTTCACTTTACTAATGAACAAAGAAAGTAAAGTACTTTGAAAATGTAAATATTTAACTAAGTAAACATGAAAATTAATCTAAGTAAAAAAATAAACTAAGTGGATGCTACATTGATGAGAAGTAATTTTGATCTTTATTTATGGTCATGAATTGTGCCCAAGTACATTTCACTCAAAGAAAGATTCTGCACAAATGCTAAACATCACACTGTGGGAATTCACTCTATCACTAATTATGAAAATAAACTACAAGAGTTTTGCTAAGGGTGGTATGGAAGAGTTATTGATCATGCACCCAAGAGTTAATATTTATAAGGTTGCATGCATTCCTAGACATCGTATCAACGATGACGTAGCATGAATTATGACATCATTGCTATGATATCATAGATAGGATATTGCAACAAAAAAAATTTGACTTTATCAACCACATTCAAGGATCATTTTCCTTTACCATTTATTGATCAGGTCCTAGATACTATCATAGGACACTAGTATTATTGTTTTATGGACAAATACAGTGGATACAATCAAATTTTCATTACATCAGAAAACTAAGAGAAGACCACATTCACCAATGGATCAACTTCTGCTTAATGATGCTAAACTTCATGATGCTCTATGGGCACATAGATCAACTTGGAAACTTCCTATAGGATATTCCCCATATGAGTTAGTTTATGATAAACTTCCTAATTTACCAATCCAAGTGGAACTCAATACCCTCTTCACTACCAACACACTTAACCTCGATTTAAGCTTAACAAAAATTGAATGCTTAATGAATCTGAATCTCTTAGATGAGAATATATTAGTAGATCAATTGAGTAGTTAAATCCATAAAAAGTACTCCAAATGTAGACATGATGTCAAAATAAGACAAGTGTCTCTCAAGCCAGGTGATAGAGTTCTCTACTATAATCCCAATCATGTTATGCAAAAGGGTTAGTTCCAAACCTTATGGGAGGAGCCCTACATTGTTTATGCTACATACCCATATGGTGCCATGAAAAATAAACCATGTCATAGTCATTAGATAGCAGAATTCAAAAATAGAAACCAGACATTAAAAATCACAACATTAAGCATAAACCATCATTAGTAAACAACAACAATGGCATTGTGTCCTATGGAAATAAAGCACTTTTATTAGATGAAATAATGAAAATTTACACATAAATAAAGCAAAGTAAAAAATATATATAAGAAGATGTAAACTAATCAATAAAGGTAAAACAAACTAACAATGTTGTAAAACAAAAAATTGAGAAAATCAATAGAACGAAAAACCAAAGAAAAAGGTAAAAATCAAAAACGTTTAAAATAGAAATGTGTAAAATAAAAAGTGAAAGACTAAGGAGCCATGTGGATGGTTAACATGGATGGTCATCTCCCCCACGATTGTGTTGAAAGGAGGAGATCCAAAAAATGGAGCATGGTTGTCCATCCATTAAGGTGGTGATTGCACTAGCTTATCTTAGTTCTAGGAAAGGTTTCACTTGTTGGATGTTGACCAACTACTTTTTATTTGGGCTTTTATACTTGTAGATTAACATAGCCCCAATGAGAAAGGTCTAATCAATTATATAGGATCCTTCCCACAATGTTTGGAACTTTGTCTTTTGGGGTACATGTGTGGGGTTCTAATAGAGAACCTTATCTCCCAATTGAAATTTCACTTTCCATATTTTGAGGTCATGACATTGCTTATTAAATGCCTTGTGCACCTCATTCAAAGATAGGGCCACCAATTATTTTTCATTTAACATGTTGAGGTTGATTAGTCTTTCTTTTTGTGCTAGACTTAGGTCAAGATTTAGATCATAAGCTGTTGAGAGTGTACAAAGCTTGGATTAAATTGGAAGCGTTAGAAGTTTTCCATACACTAGCTCATAGGGAGAGTAGCCAATAGGAAGTTTCCATGTTGAGCACTAGGCCCATAGGGCATCGTTGAGTTTTGTGCTTTAATCATTCCTATATTTTCTTATGGTCATTTTTAGGATCTTTGTGATCTCCCTATTAGTTACCTTTTCTTGACCATTGACTTGGGGGTGATAGGGTGTTGTTAATTTATGTTCAACCTCCAAGAATTGCATGAACTTTCTAAAAGTGGAACCTATGAAATGAGTTCCATTATTAGAAATGAGTGCACATGGCACCCCAAACCTATTTACAACATTTTATTGTACAAATCTAGTAGAAATGGATGATGTACAATCAATAACGGCTACTACTTCTACCCATTTTATGCAGTAGTTGATTGCTATAGTGATATGTGCCTTTCCATTGGATGTGATGGGACCCATGAAGTTAATGCGCAATATGTCAAAGGGCTCCAATGTTTGAATATACCGTTGAGGACCTTCCATTTGGGTAGTCATCCCACCATCTCGTTGATAATGTTTAAAAGATCCAACAAACTAATAGGCATCCCTAAAGATTATAGGCCAATAGTATCCTACCATCAGGATTTTTATGGTTGTGCATCTCCTTGCATAGTGGCCGTTGCAAGGTCCTTCGTGAGCATCGTGGAAAACATGCACTTGATCTTCATTAAGGACACACCAATGAATCATGCCATCGGCACAACTTGTAGAGATGTTTGTTGATTTCCATGAAGTATTTGGCCCAATGAAGAAATTGTTGCTTCTTTCTAAAGTCAAGATCTTATGGCATCTCCTGAGTGAGAAGATAGGTGAGGATGCCATTGTACCATGTTGTTTCTACGGGCACTTGGTCATTTAGTGCACCTATAAAGAGGAGTTTATCTAGAAACTAATTAGAGAGTGGGCTTTCCTCCTCTTTATTATCCCATCTTAAGTGATAAAGGTGGTCAGCGATCACATTCTTGGCCTCTTTTTAATATACCATCATGAGATAGAATTCCTATAAGATCACAAGCCACCGTATGATACAGAGGCTCATTGTCAACTTGTTCATTAGGAAGTGGATGGCACTTTGGTCTATGTGCACAAATACTTTATAACTAAGCACATAGTGCCTAAATTTTTCAAGAGAATACACCACTATCATTAATTCTTTCTACATGGTGGTGTAATTTAGTTGTGCACCTACAATGCTTTGGCTTGTGTAGTGGATGTAATATGGAAATTTTTTATTGTCCAATTATGTAAGCACTACTCCTAAAGCATAATTAGATGCATCTGTCATTATGTAAAATGGTCTAAACTAGTTTGATGCTTGAATAATTGGAGCTTCTACGAGTTTTTCCTTCAATTATTGGAATGCATGTTCACATTCCTTGCTCTAGATTAGTAGAGCATCTTTCTTTGTCAACTCAACCAATGGATTTATGATCTTAGAGAAATTCTCTATGAATCATTGATAGTAGCAAGTATGTCCAAGGAATGATTGGACATCTTTAACTGTATTTGGTTGATGTGTTATTCCTTGGATGATCCTTATCTTCTTTGGATCTACCTCAATCCCTTCTTATGAAATTTGGTGCCCCAACACAATGCTATCTTGGACCATGAGATGACTATTTTTCCAATTAAGCCACAGAATTGTTTCCACACATCTTTTTAATACTTGCTCATGGCAATTGAATGCTTGGTCAAACATAGCTTCATAGGTGGAGAAGTCATCCATGAAGACTTCCACACTACTACTGATTTTTTGCTCAAAGATGTTAAGGATCAAGTGTTGAAATGTTGCAGGGACATTGCATAGAACAAATGGCATCTTACAATATGCAAATGTCCCTCAAGGACTCATGAATGTTATCTTGGCCAGATCTTCTGGCATAATTTGGATTTGGCTATACCCACTATAACCATCCAAGAAACTATAATAGCAATGCTTCAAGATAGTGTCCAACACTTGGTTCACAAATGACAATGGAAAATGATTTTTAAATGTTGTCATATTTAACAACCTAAAGTTGATGTAGACTTGCCACTTGTCATATTTCTTTGGCATGATTATGAGTGAGCTAACCAACTTCCTATCTGCAATGGGAAAGATAATCCCCACTTTGAGGAGTTGCTCTATTTCCTCTTTGATGATCTGCTTCAATTTGGGGTTCAATCATCTCTGTAGCTACCTTCTTGGCTTCATGGCTGAGTCAATGTAAATGTAATGTTGGCATTTCCTTAGATTGATTCTAGTTAGCTTGGGATATGATTAAGCAAAGGTTGTTGGCCATTTGATAACCACATTTAACAACTTTTCTTTTTGTTCAAGAGTAAGTTTGACATTAATTATGATTGGCTTACCATTTTTTAAGAATGCATACTCCATGTTGATTGGTAGAGTTTTCAACTCTAGGGGCTCCTACTTGAAGTTATCAAGGATTTCTAACTCTTCCCAATAGGTATCATCATCTTTATCATCATAAAGTTAGTGATGAACTTGCTCAAGTTCATCCATGCTTTTAACATAAGCACATGTTAGGCTCTTAGTTGGTTCCATGCATAATGTGCTACTTTCAAAGTTAGTTGTTAGCTACTGGGCGCCTTCTTGTTTTGTGGCTACTATGTACAAACACCTTTGAATATCTATTTCCAATGCACATTGATTACATGCTTTAATGTATGTACTTTGATGGACCAAATATTTTGCATGCAATTGCACCTGTTATCACTGTACGTAATGCATGGAATATCTCCAACATTCCAAATTCATTTTTCTTGGAGATTTCCAAGGAGAGGTCCCTTATGCCCATTCGTGCATCAACCATGCTTAACCATGCCCCTCCCATAATGATAACGAAGTCACCTTTGTAGTTTTTGACCTTAATCACTAGAAAATTGGTAGGATAGGACCATATACTAAATATGGTCACAATGTCCTCCATCAATCCCAAGGAAACAATGATTGACTGGTCTGTCAATTCTAAATGAATGTTGCTATTCTTGAGAGGTGGTAGGTTCTAGGCCTTGTACATGTCATGAGAGATGAGATTAACACTAGAACTAGAATCAACAAGAGCCTTGCATGGATCATGTCCAATGATCTGAAGGTAAATGAGTGGAATTCTTGGGTCAAATCTTTTCATGGGAAGATTTCCAGCCTTGATCCAATCAAAAATAACATGAGTTAACATGACAATGCAAATCCAAAGTAGCATTTTGTTTAAAGGGCACTCAAAGGTATTTTATGTAGAGGATAAGGGTGTTGGAGATGTAGGGTAGCTAGTCACATGAGGTTGTGTGGGTTTGGGAGGACTGCTCGATTAGAAAAAATATAATTTCCTAGATCGATTATCTAAACCACTCGACGAAAAAGCCAATTATGAATATATAGCCATAATAGCATGTTGTTGTTGAGGTTGTGGGGGAATTTCTCCCTGCATGGATGGAGCAGGAGGTAACTAGGTTGAGGGTGGAGGGATGTATGTAGATGGATGTGAAGGGTGATATGGATATGGGTTATTTTCCTAAGTGGATGGTGAATGTGCTTAGTGGTACTTTGAAGGGTAATAATGATGCTAAAATGAGGCATGGCTTGCAAAACTTCTTGGAGAAACAGGTTGCAAAACATAGTACTCATATAGATTTGGTTGCCTATAAGGGTACTGCTACCTTGGTGGTGGCATTCCCCATGATTGTGGTTGGTGCCATTATTAGTATTTCTCATATGGTTGAGGTGGAGCTCCACTTGGGTAATAAAATTATTGTTGTTGGTGGAACTATCTTGGATTGCCTTGAGGATAAGACAATCATCTGGGTGCTTGCCTACATGCTAGTTGAGGATTCAATGTGTACACCCTAGACTCTTGTAAGTGTGACATCACAAGGAAAGACCCCTTTGGATGTTTGTCTTGATAGATGTCACAACCAAGATCACCATCAGAGTTGGGTTTCACAAATTTCTCTATGGTAGCAGCTTTGCCCTTACCTCTCTAGTAGGCACATTTAGCTTCTTTTTGTCTTCTACATTCATGATTACTATTTTGTTCTTTGGGTGCTTCAGCAATCTTCATAGTAGTTTGAAACTTCTCATCCAAAGAGTCCCATAATTTATCAACCTTTTCCAAAATGTTAGAAATAGATTTTTGAATAGGAAAGGTTTTCCTATTCACCACTTCATCAAGTGGGGACTCCTCATCACAAAATTAGACTTGCCTTTTCTTGATGGAAGGGTTCCTATTATACTCTTCTACACTTTTCCTTTTTCACAACTCATCTTCTTCTTTTGCTACCTACTTTATAAGCCTTTGGATTTAATGAGCTCTTAATTTAGATAGTCTCCCTTAGGCATAAGCCCCAAGAGTTATTCTAGTTTCTGCTCTAAGCCCATCTATGATGTGGTGGAGTTGTTACCTTTGAGAATAATCATAACTAGGGCATTGGTGTAAGAGTGAATAATATTTACTCCAAGAGTTCATGTGTTCTTTATTTCTAGCCTTGGATTTGCCTTCTTAGGTTGGACACTCTTGAGTATGTTTGGAATATATCATTAAATAGTTCTAACATGCTACTCCATTAGCGAATGGCTTTCGGCTCCAAGGACCAATACTAGCTTTCAACTTTCTTTATGAGTGTCTTGGGGAAAATCTTGAGCTTTTGCCAATCATTTTTAATGTTTTGTAAGGCATAGGCATCGTGAAAATCTTGTAGATATGTCTACAAATCAAAGTTGTATCCCCCTTTAAATCTTGAGATATTATTCATGTCTAAGTGCTTGATCCTACTATCTTTCACATGCCTAGTTAGGATCTTTACTGCCTTTGCAATTTTGAGCATGCTTCAAATCACCAAAAAATGTTCATCATCATCATTGCATCGATGATGCCGATGATGGTTTCTACCACCTCTATGCACTTGATGACCTTGACGGTCATTGTTGTCTTGTTGATTACCTTCATCATGATTATTTCGATGATGGATTTTATGAGAACCATAAGATGAAGAGGAATGTTCAGAATTAGATGAAGATGATGGAGAGGAAGGTGGACTGCCACCATCACCGTGATGTTCACCACTGTCTCTTTGCTCATTATGACCACCATCCTTAGATCCCTTTTCATTATGATGTTTACCTGAGTTTCTACCTTGACTATCACTTTTTATTGAACCTAGTTTATGAATAGTGGATTGTAGGTTTAGGGCCATACCCTCGTTACCAATAACAGGGGGTGGAGAATCTTCATGTTGAGAACCTTTAAAGGGAGGATCCTCATTGTCATCTTGGTCTAGTAGGAACAAGGGATTAGTGAAATGTTTCCCCTTCATAGCCTTGTGGTGCTTTTCCTAGTGTCAGTTTCTCTTGTGTTGTGTTTCAGTAGGGCAGTAGTCCTACGTATCATAACCATTCACAGTGTATTCCTCGTGAAGATATAGAATGTCTAACTTCTTAAGAGTTTGAAATAGCATCCCAGGCATAGATCGATCGGGGGGCAAGACAATGTTGTCCTCCATGTCATGCCATCACAGCTGCTCATCTTAATGTAGGATGAAGGTGAAGTTTGGTACATTCTCATTTGGATGGGTATATACCACTTTGCACTCTTGTGGGACTAGTGGTTTAACATCTTCATGCATGTGAGAAGAAGACATTTTGCAAAACAAATAAAATTATCAGTGTTCCTTTGTAATTGAATGTTGTTCGAGAGTGATGTTAACCTTGGGTCCATTTAATGATATTAATAATGTTCACTAATCCTAGATTGCACACATTTCAACAAACAAAGTCCCTGACAATAGTGCTAATGATGAGCAACGAGATACCCCTATTCCCAACCATACGAATCATAAAGTGTTCACGTGTAATCTGGTCAACTTCCATGGACTTTATAGTTTCTGGTACACCAGTCTTCTAGGTAGTGAACCTTGCCCTAAGGTTGTTCATTGTCTTCCCATTTACACTTGTGAAGTATAAAGGTATGGTTAAGTGAAATTGAGGCATATAATTTTTATCATTTTATATTTTATGTTCTTTGGTGCTTTGAAGAGAGAGATAAAGTAATTTAATGACTAATCTAAGTTAACTAACTAATTGATCTCTAACTAGTCCTAACATAAGCATTTGGCCCCACTTTCCATACACATCTTGAATCCATGTATTTACTACTGGGTTACCAAGTACTATGCTACTAGGCATACCAAGTAATAACGCTGCTAAGATTACCAAGTGAATACATGTTAGATTTGAAGTGGTCGTACTTAAGTAATTAATCTATTTAGCTTATCTCACTTAATTACCTCATTAGCTTAATTATTGGAAAACATTGAATACATAATTAAAAATATTGAATGCATGAATAAATATCTAAACTATCTAGAATGTTGCAAGGTTTATCAAGAAGCTTGTCTTTATTGCCACACACATTGTCATGCTTAGGTACAATAGTGCTTGACTAAAGATCCGTACACTCAATGACTCCTATGGTGGGTACTTGGGAGAAATATTCTAACTTTAAAATGTAAAAACTACAAGAGTTTGACTACTATTCTCAATCTAATGCCATAAATATGGTTGGTAAGCACATATTTATAGCCTAAGACAAACCCCTACATTGATAGGGCTATGTCGACATAATAGACTACATCAATGAGGCCTAGTCAATAGGGCCCAGTTGATGCAACAGACTGCATTGATGGGGCCTAGTTAATGGGGATCAGTTAATGCAACAAATTGTATTTCATTAGTATGCTACTAAAAAATTACTTTCTTGAACTTCTTTGCCAAGTGGTAATACTTCTTATAGTTGTGGTAGCCTTTAGTTATTAGTATTGAGATGATACAATGTGAAGTCACTGGTAAATGGTATGGATTTAGTTTGGATCTTAGAAGGAAAGGATAATGATTACTTTAACCATATATCACACATAGAATCCATTATGTCTATGGTAAGACATCTTACATCTCATTTTCTATAAGCCCTAATACTTCCATTCCATCTCACTATTATATACAATTATAATTTAATGGTTTTGTATAATATAGTGTTATTTTCTCATCAAGGCAATAGTAACATGTGTGTTTTAGAAGACATCTATGTTTTACATTCAACTCCGTAAGTGCCTATGAACACTTGTAGGTGTGGTTATACAAGGGTACTAAGGATTGGAGCCTACTTTGGGGAGGACCCACTTGTATAACTCTTGTGCTTCATACCTGATGAACAATTCCATAGCATCTTTTACCTCCAAAATGCTTAAATGATCATTCTTACCTTCCTACACACTTATATTTGATCATAATTTTACTAATTCCTACTGTCCATCTCCTATATATCTAATTGACTTACTTTGCCCAAGATTCCTTCTTTCATACACTTTTAATGATAAATTCTTATATTTTGAGTATCATTCATACTAAAAAACCCTTTGAACCATCTCTATATCTTCCAAACTACTCATTTTACTTAATTTTTCCATAAAAAATTACTCAAAACCTTGAAATTTTTAATAGGAACATTACAACTACAATGTATCATCCCCTGCAATGTTGCATTTACGATGTCATTGCCAAAAAATATATATATGTAGGAGAATTTAGAAATTTTTCATTCTTCTTATTTGATGCATACAAAGTTCATGCCATTTTCTAGCCCTCTAGCAACCAAACTTCGAAGCTTCATAACTTCCTCACCATAACTCTGACTTATGTGATTCTTGAACCATCTTGATCATGGAGTGACCAACTTAGTTGTGGGGAGAGTGCTACACATAGTCATGTGATTTGAACCAAAATTTTCTAACACCTTGAAGAACACACTAAGGGTAATAACCATAACAACTAATCACATTTTTACTAAAATACTCAAATAAAAGCTAATAAACTTAGCTTTTATTCCTAATTAATCATTCCAACATGTATTAAATAGGAATATAATAATTGTAAGAGATTAGAAGGAACTAACTTGTCATAACACATTAGAAGATACAACAATTAAGAGTTTATTTTTCAAATTTCTCTAACTTTGCTATCCTAATAAGAGTGAAAAGGTAATGATAAGAATAAATTTTGATCAAATCCAAGGAACTAAGAGAGAATCATTAACCATTAGGAATTTATCTAAAATCATTAGGTAATCTTAAAAGAATTCTTTATGATTGCAAATGGCTCCTAAAAGTCTTGTATCCAAAGGACCTCATAACAAAAGGTCAAGAAACTTAGAGGGAGAGGAAAAGTTGGAGAATAGACTCTACAAGCTAAGCAAGAGGCTCAATCTTTCAGCATCCATCAGTCTGCACCAATAACAAAGTAATCTGCACAAGCTAAAGTTGAAGCACCACTCAATCAAGAGCAAGGATAGCATCTTATGCTAACAAATAATTATCTCTAAGTTATCTAAAAGTTCATCATGTCCATAATCATTGTGGAACTTCACTTTGGATCATTCATGGAGTTCACACCTACTAATGTTCAAGAGTAACTTCAAGCGTCTCCTCTTTGACCCATGCTCTCATGCAATGGTGAATGGTATATAGGGGAAGTCTATCAATTTTGAAAGAAGAAGTAAGATGATACCACTATTAAGATTGACAAAATCACAATGCCCTACTCAATTGAAGCAATCTCCAAGGCACTATATCTTCCTAATGTTGGAGCCAACATTGCACAAATATTTACAAGGTTTGACACTATGGTTATAGAGGGCTTATGAAATTGTAGATAAGAAATATAACAGTTTTTCCACAAAAGAGAATATCTACTTCAAGATTGGAACTTATCACACTTTTTCTACCAAGAGACTAAATAGAATTTTCACCTATGTTGCAAGAGGAAGCATCATCCTCATGGGGAAATTCCAAGAAAACATGGCTCATCTATTATTTTTGAAAATTCAAAGAAGGTTTAAAAAAAAGAAGGTAGGGAAACTCACATTACCATTCCCTTGCATCATCAGAAGACTATGCAAGCAAGCTAGAATTTTGGGCTACATTAATGAAATTCTTTGTAAGGCCTAAAATGGATAAACTCAGTGCCTCCCAGGAAAGATGAACTAAATAAGCCAATAGGCACTAAGGAAGCTGCAGGATCTACACTAGTAGGAAACATCCCAGCTATGGGACAAGAGCAAGTAGGATCTAGTGGGTTAACACTAGCTGGTGACAGACCAGGACCAAGCGCTCTGCCAACACAATAGGATTATAAATCCTCCATGAGCCATCTACAGCATATAGCTAAAATCATCAACTGGGGAAATAAAGAAGTCTCAAGCATATACCAAGTAAGTGATAATCCAAGAAGACTTGCATTATCAACAAGATCCACTACTGATCAAATCTCATTATAGGTAGGAGAAGATGAGGATTATGCCAAACCAACTAGAGTAATTTAGAATTGTGCAGATAGCCAAATTGATAACAAAGAATATTCAAGTTGAGATGGAAAAGGACAAGGCAATGTGAAATGCCTCAGTGATTGAAGTTCAAACATATGTTTATGCCAAAGTCTTAACTTCCTTGGAGGAAGAAAATAAAAAGATTGCTATAGAAAATATAAGGTTGATGGACATTGAAAAAAAAAGAATGTTCTAGAAGAAAGCATTCATCAACAAAGAGAGACTAGTTTGCTAGAGTCAATTAGGACATGCGAAAACTAGCTAGAGAAAATAAAATCTTGTTAATGGAGAGAGTCTATGAAATTTGGAAAAAGTTAGCCATTGAAATCAACACATTGCAAATTGAGGCTAAGAAGCATGAAAGGTTAAAAAAACACTTCAGAGATCATGTGGGTATGTACAAATAGATTAATGAAAAGAAAATCTAGATGACCAAAGCCAAGATCAGTTCATTCATAATACAAACATTTGGTTGGTAGCTAATCTTGGATAGTCTTGCCCACATCCACCAAGTAGAAATCAAGAACAAAGATGTACAAATAGAAGATCTGATAGAGTACATGAGATTAGCAAACCTTTGTTATGTTAATCTAGCCATGCTCATAGTAGGAAAACCTAGAAATGAATTGGTGTAGTAAGTGGTTGTAGTGTATGAAATGTATGAGAAAGAGTTTGCAAATAGAAAAGATGCATAATAGAAACTACACATTGCAAACTCTAAACTTCAAGAGGTCAAGGAAAGCTACCAGGATTAAAAGAATGTAGTAACAAATCTGTCTCATAGATTGACATATTACCAACAACTGAGAAAAGTATCTAGAGCATTTGAAGAGGAAATACAATAGTTCATGACCTAGTACATAAAAAGAAAACAAGTTGTTTTCATAGTTTTTGTGTTTGTGGGAAGTATCAACTTCATAAACATTGCTAAATTTTCCTAAATGGTACATGATCCAAGGTCAGAGGAAGAAAAAAATTTATGCATTACTTAACATATACCAATTTTAAAATCTTGATGACAAAGGAAAGAGATCGATGGAGGAGCCACCATCACCTAGAACTTAGAGGCTACATCAAGCTTTGAAACTTTTTTATTTTGTTTTTTCCACATTAAAGTTCATCATGCAATGCATGATAATTTTGTAAAAACCACTTGAAGCACAATGTGGCATTTATAGTAGAGTCAGTCATATATAGAATTTATAATGTAAAGTCTATAAATGATCCCATAATTTTGTAAGAAATTATATCATCCTTTTTTTTAACTCAAGAATGAGTTTTCAATCATTCATAGGGGTATGATAAAACCATTTGAGTCAACTAATGTGATATCATGTCTATGGTATCGTAGCCCTACTTATGTCATCATAGATGCAATATAGTGGATCCTGATCTCCACTATAAATACCAACCCATCATCATGTCAAACAAACAACTTTACGCCAACACTTAGGTAAATTCTTGTAGTCTATTTCCATGATTTAAACTTACCATTATAGTAAATGCCTATAGTGTGATGTTAAATAGCTGTATGGAATCTTTATTTAATTGAATTTTTCTTGGGCATAGTTTATGGCCAAAAATAAAGATCAAGATTGTTTTCCACCATTGTAGTATTCTACTTAGTTTATTTTTACTTAGTTTAATTTTACCTTTAGCATTTTTACCTTTACTTAAGTCATTTACTATTTCCAAGTACTTTACTTTATCTCACATCTTTTAATAAGGTGATATAAGTACGAATGGTTTTAAGTATGAAGTATAATTGTTTGGTAACCTAGTAGTGAATATACTTAATTCATTGAGTAGTGGATTCACTTGGTAATTCCAAATATGGTTACATGAGCCCTTGACATGTACAACAAGCTAGGAGTGAATACTTGCCACTCATAGGCTAGAATAGTTTCTTTACTTTTGCTTCATGTAGACTTAGATTGTATTACTCTATTTCCACTATGTCTACACTTAATATTATTTTGAGCCAAACAACATCAACATATCTTATGCCTCACCTAGAGTTAAATCATACAACTTGAACTTTACTAACTCAACATGAGAAAACATTGATCACGAACTGAACATCAACTACTAGTAAATCTACATTTTCCATTCATGGATTATGATCAAGTCACATATGCACACTTATGACTTATATGGTGGAGTGTTGGAATACCCTACCACTCATCAAGTAGCTTCATCACATCATAGATGGGTTTTGTAACAAAATAAGGGAGACCCTTGGGATCTATGCTCAAGGAAGATTATCAAAACTAAGAGTCCATCAGAAATAAAGGTTGATTGAACATGTGGCAAAAGAAGAAGAAGAGATATGTAAAAGGAAGAGTGTACAAGAATATAACTAGGGTCCAGCCTTTTGCAAAAAGAAGACTCATATTTATGATTAGGAAGAAGAGGTAGATCTCAATGAGTTGATTTCATAAAAAAACCTTGCCAATACAAAAGTCTATCACTTAGATTGAAGAAAGTGTAGATAAGATGTGGGAGTTGATGGATGAAAAAGTTATAACCAACTTGAAAATCATAGAGGAGAAGGTAAACCAAGTAGGATCAAGTGATTAAGATAAGAAGATGAAAAAGAACAAGAAAACAAGCATGGACACTTATTGGCAAAAAGGGAAAGAAATTGCAGTAGAAAAGGTTGTAGACTCAAACTTAGAGTATGATAATGGCTGTGACATTTGTCAATATAAACATCCAAAGAGCTATTACCTGGTTATGTTGCATATATAAGAGTTTGGAGCTTTTTCTTTGAATCCCAAATTTGTGGAAAAGTAAATGCCTAGAAGATTATCTTATCCACAACGCAATTATAGATAGTCCTAAAACCAATAGTGATATCCATGTAGGAATCCTCCTCAACCTCAAGACTACTATCAATAATAATGACAAAACCCACAATCATGGGAGATACCATCACTAAACTAGTAATATCCCTATTACTAGCCAAACCCTTATGGATACTATGTTTAGTAACCTATTTCTCCCAATAGTTCTACTATCCATGCCTTAACTTACTATTACTACTACCCTCCTAAGTACCATAAACTTACAACATCTCTTATGGAATCACCATCCCATGCCTCTCATCATCCATCACATTCTTAATACTCTCATACTTTTCTCCAACATATGTCACAACCAATAATGTAGGAAGAATTGGCACCATAACCTCAGTAGAAGAATGCAACTTATGCTATAAACATAGAAACAGATAATAATACTAGTACTCCTCAAAAAAAGCCTCAGAAATGTTCTTTCTTTAGGATAATTTATACATGTATGAATAAAACTAGTGGACCTACTAACTTATCAAAAGTAGCACAAGGACAACATGGTGCAACCCCATTCCTTACAAAAACAATGCCTTCTAATGTTTTGCAAAATCCAACGATCCTCTCCACTTCAAAAGAAAACATAAAAGCTAAACATGGTACTATGTAAACATAGAAAATTCCATGCATTACTAATAATGATAAAGGATGTAGTTGTAGGCCAAAATTTTAAAGTATTAACACGATTCCTATACCAACCAACAACAAACTTGAGGAACAAGTATTTGTGCAAAACCATATGCACATAATAGCCACTACATCAAAAGACACCTAATGGTTAAAAAATAAGAATACCAAATAGTCCAAAAGATGCATATAAACATCCAACACACTTATCAGCTCTTATTCTAAGAAAATGAACCAAATAGAAAACTTAGAAAAGGACACCTTACACTTTGACTATACATTAGAAAAAGATGTTATACAAGGAGATCCAAGAACTAAAATAGAAAATAAAAAAGGAAACATATTTAGAACCTCTAAAAATAAAATACCTTCTATTACAATTGAACATATGTCTTCAAATGATTAAAACCTAATTATCATCAATGTTAAACATGCTAACAAGAAAAAACTTAAATCACTAAAGATGATAAATACAAAACTTATAGTGTATAACCAAGGGAATGTGCAATCCATTTTATTAATACTTACCCATGAGTTTAGTTGTGGGGGAGATACCCCATCTTGAATTAAGAACTAATAAAGGCTTCTTCACTTTTTGTTTTATAATTTTTTATCATTTTTCTATTTCTTCAAAATTTTTCAATTCTTAATACATTTTTTATTTCTTATTATTTTTTATTTTCTTTATAATTTTTTCTTTTCCTTGTGTTTAATGGATATTTACTATGTTTTCATTAATAATGTTATAATCATGATGCATAAGTCCACATCATCTGTTGGGTCTTTGTCCCATGCCATTAAGACAATTGGGTAAATAAATGTGTAAAGTAGTGAGACTGCATTATTCATTCCCTCTAGTTTCTATGATAGGATGTCTTTATAATCAAAGTAATATGATTCTTCTCGCATGAAACTAAAATTAACTTACGATCATTATGCTTTGAATAAAAGAGAAAGGACCAACAGGGAATGGAAAAGGGTTTGACATCAAGGGGATTTGCTAATTTGTTGTATTTTCTCTATGGGTCTTACTACTTCATGTGTTTATATCATTACTCATTGTTTGATTTTGATGGAAGCATGTTCTCAAATAAGTGTTGCATTGCCATGTCACTAGAAAGACATGTTATCCATGCTTGAAGATAATCCTTTGGCAAGAAAAGTGCAAGTCACTCATTAATTAATTTAAAAAAAGAAACTAATTCTCAGAGTGCCACTAGAAAGAAATTTTACCTATGCTTGAAGATAGGCTACTTCTAGGACTCCCAAAGATCTCTTCAACTAGTCTCATTATGTGACTGAAAAGACATGTTACCCATACCTAAAGGTACTTCTTTGATGGGATTAGCATTAGCTATGAGGCTAGAAAGACATGTTACCTATGCTTGAAGGAACCCCTCTAACTAATGATCAAGTTTCCTCAAATTTTAACATTTAAGTAATTAATTAATCAAAACTACTTTTCTTGTTTTTCTTTCTTTTGTAGTGATGTTTTCATATGGTTGTGGTGGTCCTGTGGTGATAAGTTTAAGATGATGTAATGTGATGACATTAGCAAAGGTATGGAATTGATCTAAAACTTGGATGCATAGGTATGATGGTCATCTTAATCATAGTTGTCCTAAGAACCTATTATGGACATGATAAGATATCTCACGTCCCAATCTCTACAATCTTTTTTGATCTCATTATTCATCTCATCGATGAATGCAATTATGTACCTAATGGTTATGTATAGTATAGTGCAAGATCCTAAGATAGTTATGTACCAAGGAGGTTGTATGCTTTTAATAAAGACATGACTCATATTTAACTTCTAAGATGCTCACAAACATCTATTAGTGTGGTTATGCAAGGGCATTATGGCTAGAGCTTACTTTGGGGGAGGACCCACTTGCATGACTTTGTTAATTATGGCTCTGAACCAAAACATTGCATCTTTAAGGACATCATGGATAACTTCTCTAAATTTAGGCATGATTTTGAGACTACTTGTCATCAATTTTGATTAATTTTTAATGCTTTTATATTAAATTTTTCTCCAAATTTAATATTTCTTGGCCATTTTAAAACCTTATGATTTTCAATATTCCGATGCATTTGTAAACTAGACTTTTGATTTTAGTTGTTTGAAAACTTATGAGCTTTTGAAGTTAAGCTCATTTTGCATAGGGGCTAAGGATGTGAATTTTTTGAAAATTTTTCTAACATCCCATTTTTTAACATTATGGTAACTCATAGTAGAAATAATCAAAATAACTTAAAAAATTGATGATTTTAGTTATCTAAGATCCTTGGAAACATTATTTTATAATAATCTTGAGTCTAAAAGTTAAATTTTTTCAAATTTTAAGCTAAGTCAAGATTCAAAAATGATTAATCACTAAGAAAAAAAATTACCAAAACCAATGTTGATCCTTGGTGATTGCAGTTGATGCCAAAACAAATGTCTAAAGTTAAAGGTCATTTACAAGGAAAGGAAAAGAAGCCAAGAGGAGGACATGCCCATGGACAAATAGTAGATATAAGAGTTAAAGCTCAAACATCACATGTTTTTGGTTTAGAAAACCATGGGTTGATGTGATCAAATTTTAGTTCATCCTTCAAAAAGTTCTACATAAAAAGAGAAGAGTCAAAATAACAATTGAGGTTGGAAAAACTACCATTGCTCATGATAACCTCAAGATTCATCATTACTAGATTTTTGAGAATTTTTACAATTTTATAAACTTTGATGTTTGTCTAGTTTTTTAATCATTTTGAATACATCCACTGAAATAAAATTTTATAATGTGACACAAGTTTTGTAATGGTAGTTAATCTAGTTTTGGTCACCCCACAATTTTTGTAATGGAACTTCATTTATTTACATGTAACTTGAGGATGATTTTTAAGTAAGTTGTGGAGGTATGATAAAGCATTATTTTTTCCAGTATACTAGTTAGCTATGGTATTGTAGATGCTATGTTACATCTACACTGATGCATCTCAATTGGCTACTACATCATAGATTCTATGTCACATTTGGTATATCATAGATACTACATTCATTTGCTATAACTTAGCTACATTAGTGCATCCCCATCAATGCAATCAAATGTGTTAATGCATATGTGTTGGTGTAGTGTCTTTATTTGCCTAGAAATATGTAAGCATCCATCATATATGTGGTACCATTTGGTTAATAATGTAGCAAAACTCTTGTAGTTTTCTTTCATAATCTTTAGCAAACAATAAATTAATGCCTACAACATAGATTTGAGTCAATTATATGGTATCTTATTCAAGTAGCATTTTACCCGAATACATTCCATGAATTGCAATAAGATCAAGATTGATTCATATTGATTGTAGCACTTTGACTTAAAATAGATTTACATTCATTATAATTTACTTTATATGTACTCAATTAATAATTACATTTTCATGCACATTAATCAATTGGTAGAATGAGCACAACCAATTTCAAGCATAAACATGTATTCACTTGGTAATCCTAATAGTGTTATTGCTTAGTTTACCTAGTAACATAACACTTGTTTAATCCTATTAGTAGTTATGTGAGTTTATGATGTGTATTAAAAGCTAGGAACAAACACTCATTACCTTTAGGATAGCGTAGGATTTATCTTCTTATGAATTAGTTAGATTAGTTAAATAATTAATTTTCATGTTTTCATATAGCTTATCCATAGTCGCATAATATCAATAATCATATGCCTTACTTTGGATTATGTTATATGTGATAGAGCTACTACTAGTTCAAGTGGGAAGATAGTAACTTACGATCAATGCTCAACAATCTAGATACCATACTAGTTCCATCCACAGAATTTGACCAAATTGCATGTGAATACTTGTGATTCATATGGTTGGGCATAGGGGACACTTGTTGCTCATCAATAAGGTAACCAATGATGGTATGAAAGGTTGCAATTCTTCTTTGTGGGTGCTTGGCCAATGATTCAAATAGGAATAGGATGGTTAGATGAAATGACAACATGGAATCACTTGGAAAGTGAGGCAAGAGTACTTGACATCTTTTTGGCCCAAGGTATAACTAGCATAATTATTGTGTAGATTTTTTATTAGCTTCAAATCATGTCAAGCATCAAGGTTGCCAAGGAAAGGAAGACTTGCAACTAGATTTGTATTATAGATTCTAAATTTTATTAATAAATTCCTTTTTATTTCATATTCAATGTTATTCACTATGTTAAATATTGAGTTCCATTTTTGAATTAATTTCATAAATAAATGCATAAATTTGAAATTGTATTGTCATAGTAAGGTAACTATGGATGACACTCCTGTGATTTATTTGACTTTTTGAAGGGATGTTGCAAAATTTCAAAGAAATTATAAATTGAACATTGTTATTTTCTTATCTCTAGGAGAGAAATGTAGAGGATAGTTTAAGGCATTCATGTCTCATACATTATTGTTATTGTTAAGAATATAATTATTAACTATTTAGCAATTCACTCTCTACCCAAGTCCATAAACATTTGGAAATAAAATCATGTAAGTACAAGTATTTTGTATCCTTATGAGTCATATGTTAAAATAAATTAAATGTATTATAATAATTATACAATGTTCATTTCTTTTGATGACACAATATAGAAGATAAAAAACTAGCATAAGGAAATGTTGTTGATATAAATAATTGAAGTTAAAACTGAAATTTTAGTATGTCTATTAGAGCTTTTGAACAATAGAAATATACATGTTATGAGCTTTGAAAACATCATTAAGAAAATTACTAAGTATTCTTAGAAACATTTGAAAAAAATTAACCAAATTTTCAACTATAATATCTTATGTTTGCCTAATGTGCTCCAATCTAGGACATTGTAGAAAAATGTGATATTTTGCTTCAATTCTATTTGTATTATAGAGTCAGCATATTCATTCTTCATGAGGAATTTTTAGCCATCTACCAATATAAAATTTTAGATGATGAGATCCCATTTATGCTCTACTAATTATGTATCATAACTAATGAGGAACAATAGTAGATAAATAATTTACCTTTGAATTAAAGCCTCCTTGATACTATTCAAATAGAAATATTTTTCCTTATCCATTTTCGTAGTTTATGATGTATTGCTTATTTTACCAAATTATGAACTTAGTTAGGATTAGAATAGAGAATGCACTCTTAAATATTCCATTTATTAAGCTATATAACTTCTTCATGAAAGTATCCTTTATAATGGATTTTCATCATCACTTTTTTGAAATATTTATCTAATGAAGATGTAGAAAGATTATGAGTGTAAGCTATAAATTTAAAAATAGCTTCAACCTCTAATGACACTATCTCTACATTAAAAAGTATAATATCATATTATTTCTTTATCTTCACTTTAAATTTATCAAACAAGAAAATATTATGAATTTCTTATATGTGTATCCAATATTTATTTGATAGATGATGAGTGGCGAGGTACCCCTACACTCAACCAT
>MNCI01004524.1:4430-21410 GCA_015680685.1 Gnetum montanum
GACCGATACCAGCTCTCTGCTTCTTTGGTGAGTGTCCTTGGGAACAACCTAAGCTTCTACCACTCATTATCGATATTTTGCAAGGCACAGGCATCGTGGAATGCCTGTAAATGACGTTGAGGATCAACGTTGTATCCCCCTTCAAAACATGGGATATTATTTATGTCCAGACGCTTGATCCTGCTATCTTTTAAGTGCCTTGTGGGAATCCTAATTGCCTCTGTAATGTCTAGCATGCTTTAGGTTGCGAGTAGGGGTTCGTCATGATCTTCCCTGTCATGACGTCTGTGATGTCTTCGTGGTGGTTTCCTACTCTCCCTACATCCTGGCCTTTGTCCTAACTCCTCTCAACCTTCTTGTCGAGGTCTTTCGTCTCTTTACTTTTATCCTCACCTTTATGCTCACGATGGCTACGCCCAGATGTGGAAGGAAAGTGTGAATGGTGAGATGAAGGAGAAGAGGAAGGGGATCTATCACCATGGCGATGTTTCTTACCTTCTCTTTGGCTGCTTCGGCCCCGATCATTGTAACGATCTAAGTATCCGTCCTTAACGTGAGTCGTTGTTCCTGCCGTGAACAGTTGGTGTTCACGGGGATCAGAGCCTATAGCATGTACAATTGATCGAAGGCTCTAATTCCTAACCTCTTCACCATTGTGAGGAGGAGGAACATCATTTCCTAAGAAACCCATTGTGAGGGGTTCCTCGTCTCCTATTTCACTAAGGACATGGGGGACCTTGCTCTTCAACAATGTGTGTTGGCTCTCCTGCCTTTCATCCCGAATACGTTGGGCATCTGTGGGATGATAATCCCTTACATGATATCTTCCAGCAACGTATTTAGCGAATAAGTCCTGCATGCCAATCTGTGCTAAGGCACGGAAGAGCATGTTCAGAACAGATCGATCTGGTGGTAAAACAATATTACCAAACAAATCTCTCCAGCACAACTGTTCATCCTGATGGAGGGTAAAAGTGTAATCAGGAATATACTCATCGGGATGAGTATAAGTTATCATATACTGTTTAGGACTTGGCTGGTCTCAGTTATGTGTATGTCGCTGACTGTCTTCCGTGTTATCCTTAGGTGAGTTAACATTATGAGAAGAAGCCATTTTATTGGTGTGCTGTTCACCGTTATATATGTTCTTATTTAACTAATTAACCCAAAGGTTCGTTGAGGCTCACAATGATGTGAAAGATTTCCTAATGTTCTAATTGGTGTACAAATACTTAGTCCCCGGCAACGGCGCCAATGATGAGTGGCAAGGTACCCCTACACTCAACCATACGAAACGAGTGTAGCACACGCGATCTGGTCGAACTCCACAAACTAAATGCCTAAACATCGTAAGGAACAATTGGGGTTAATTAATCGTTGTCTTCCCAGACTTACTTGTTGTTGTCACAGTGTATGGTTAAGTGAGTTCGAGGTATATGATTTTTTTTGGTCTTTTCTGGTTCATCTCCTATGCTAAAGGGTGAAGGGTTGAGAGACTAAAACTATCTCTAACTACAGCACTAAATCCTAGCGTCAGCATCCGTTCCCACTTGTCGTACACACCCTGAACTATGCGACTGTGGCTACCAAACGCTAATCATTACTGGGATTACCACACGTAATGCATGTGCTCGAAGCGGTCGTACTGAGGCACCTAACAAGCCTAAGTGTGAAAAGCAGCCAATTCTTTGACTAGCCGTACACATCCATAGATGTTCATAATCAAGTCGTACTTTACACAATTACTTACCCAATCATCTTGATAGCATAGCACAAAAACCCAACACATAGCATTGACTTCTACATCATGACTTGGCAATATTATTAATGGAAACATGAAATACATTCAATAAACATAAAGAGAATGACTCAAAAAAAAGAGAAAAAATATAAAGAAAAGAAAAATATTAAGAAATGCAAAATATATGAAGAATCACAAAATTTTGGAAGAAATAGGAAAATGATAAAAAATTATAAAACAAAAAAGGTGAAAAATACTTATTAGTTTTTGAACCAAGATGGAGCATCTCCCCCATGACTAATCTTATGGCCACACATTTGGAAGATGGACTGCATAATCCCCTAGTTATACACCATTGGTTTTCCATCTATCACTGTTACTAATGTAATTAATCATGTGGTAGCACATCTAACATTGGTGATAGTCTTGTTTGGATCATTCAAAAATGGATCTTCACCTAGAGTTAAAGGTATTTCCATTTTAGGGGATCCAGATGTATTTAGGTCTTCTTCTTGATTTTCTATTTTAATTCCCATGTCTCCATGTTTAATAGGATCTTCTGATGTATAATTAAAGTGTAAGATATTTATGTCTAAGTCCTCTGTTTGGTGTATTTTCTTAAGTCTATAACTAATAAGTGGCTCAGTTGCCTTCATGCATCTTTGAAATAATTTTATATTCTCATTTTCAAACCGTTGGGTGTCTTCTAGTTTAGTGGCTACTGCATAGATTAGTTTTTGCTCACACACCTGCTCTTGAAATTTTTTGTGAGTTATATTAATATTTTGATTTCTAGCCCACAACTACACCCTTTACTATTAGTAGTGATGTATGGATTCTTCTATCTCTCCACAGTGATAGGTTCATTTTTTCTGTTAGGTGTTGGAGCAACGATGGATGTTGGCCTTTGCATCTGATTAGAGGACTTTGGTTGTGAAAGCAAGGGTGTTTCACTTGATTGGCATTGTGCTAGTTTGGATGAGTTTGTAGTCCATGAGTATTGTGCTTATGCATGGGAACTATCCTAAAGAAAGGATGTTTCCGAGATTGTGGTGGAGATCTACTAGCATTATCATTTCTATGTATGTTTGCAACACAAGTGGCATTCTCTCATTGGTGTCATGGTGTTGAACTTTCTTACGCTATTGGTGGTGACATGTGGTGGAGGGAAGTATGAGAATATTAAGGATATGATGAAGGATGAGAAGTGTGAGGTGGTGATCCTTCAGAAGATGTTGTGCCATGATGATATTCAAGAGAGTGATAGTAGCAATTTGAAGTAGAGGAAGTAGAACCAATGAAGAAAACAAATTTTTGAACATAATACCTGTATGGGTTTAGTTGGTAATAAGGGTAGGGCTGCTTTGGTGGTGGCCTCCTCCACGATTGTGGGTTTTGCCACTACAATTGATGACAATGTTCAAGCCGGTAATAAGTCCCCTTAGGATAATACGATTAGTGGTGGAACTATTTATAATTACCATGTGGAAAAGGATATTTCTTGGGCATGTGCTTTTGTATGCATTTGGGATTTAATGTAAAAGCCCAATAGTCATGTCGATGTGACATGTCTAGGTAATGGTCCTTCAGATGGTCATATATGCAGATGTCACATCTGTCATCTTCGTTTGTGATTGAGTCTATAGCCTCACTTTCTTTAGTTGTGTTCCTTAGTTGTCAATAAGTGTTCCTAGCTATTTCTTGATTCTTCTTCCTTTGTTTATTATGATCTCTTGGTTCATTTTATGTTACCTTCTCCTCTATAGTTTCTACAAAAGTTGTAGTTTTTTTCGTTTATCCATTTTGACATTCTATCTAGCCTTGCTTGGAGTTCATCAAGAGATTGTTGTAGTGGTAAGGTTTGTTGTGAAATC
Source organism: Gnetum montanum (assembly GCA_015680685.1). Classification (NCBI taxonomy): domain Eukaryota; kingdom Viridiplantae; phylum Streptophyta; class Gnetopsida; order Gnetales; family Gnetaceae; genus Gnetum; species Gnetum montanum. Next base: position 8,046 of record MNCI01004524.1, read on the forward strand.
ACCTCATCGAGAGCTGCCTCTTTTTCATCATCATAAATATGGATCCTTTTCCTTTAAAGAGTTGGATCCCAATGATATTTCTCAACATTCTCTTGTTTACATAGCTCTTCTTCTTCTTTTGCCACCTACCTGATTAGCCTTTGTATCTGATGGGCTTTTAATTTGCATAATCGACCTTGAGAATACATCCCAACAGTCTCCCTTATTTCATTACGAAGCTCATCTATGATGTGGAAAAGTTGCTCTTTTTGAGAGAAATCATGGTTGAGACATCTATGTAGTAGCAAATAGTATCTATCCAAGGCCACATCCAAGGGTTCATGATTTTTTTGCTTCCACCCTTGAATTTGTTTTCTTAGGTTGGACACTCTTGCATAGGTTTGGTATTTTTCATTGAAAAGTTCTAGATTGTGAACCACTGGTGGATGGAACTTGGTTCCAACAATTTATACAAACTATCAACTTCATCTATTAGTGTCCTAGGGAAGAGCTTAAGCTTTTGCCACTTATTTTTGATATTTTGCAAGGTATAGGCATCATGGAAGGCTTGTAAGTGATGTTGTGAATCAGAATCATAGCCTCCTACAAATTTAGGAATATTATTCATATCAAGCCTATTTATGTGAATTTCCTTGTGATGCTTGTGAGGTATCTTAACTAGCTCTATGATCTACATCAGGCTCTTAGTGGCCAACAAGGGTTCATCATCATCGAACATGGCATCGATAAAATTTCTATTTCTATTTGCCTAATTATGATGATTTTTTCTATGTTCATTTTGGTGTCTTTGATTTTGCCCTTGGGTTCAATTTCTATTCTTATTTTGACCCCATAGTGAAGCTTAATCTTTATACATATGTTCATCTTCATCAGAATTAGACATTGAAGAGGAATAGGAAGATGAGGAATTGAGAGAGTCACCATGGCTTCTATAATGTTCCCCATGGTCCCTTGATTTATCTTTTCTAGTTTTTGAGGAGGTCCTAGGCCTTGAGGCCTCCCTTAGTCCAAGACTTACTTCATCTCCTCTAGAATTGTCTACCTTAGGTGAATGTAGTCCTTAAGCATAGTCAGGTTGGTCATGAACAGACAAAACCCCTACATGAGGTTGGTCACTCCAATTTTCTTCAATATATATCTCATTGGTTCTCCAATGAATGTTCTCTTCATATGATGCATTATCACTTCCTCATGAAAGAGACATTGTTGTTGGTGTATGATGTGTGTGTCTTAGTATTTTCTCAAAGATAGTTTGTTAATGCATTTACAACAATTGTGTATGATATAACTAATTTATATAATTAGTACCATCCTCAGCAACGATGCCAATGATGAGTGATAAAGTACCCCCTACGCCCAACCATACAAATCACAAAAGTTCACACATGATTCGACCAAATTCCATGGATTGGACTAGTTATGGCATCTAGATTGTTATGCTTTAATCACAATTCGTTGTCTTCCCACTTGGACTAGTGGTAGCTTTGTCAGATATTGTTTAGGCCAGAGTGAGGCATATGATTCTTGATGTTGTTTCGGCCTTATGCTACTCCTAATGATAATAAAGAAATCAATTACTTAATCTAATTAACAACATAAAGATAAAGTCTAAACTAGCCTACGGGCGATCAGTGTCCATTCCCAACTTGTCATACACATCCTAAAGTCACGTATCCACTACTGGGATTACCAACCACTATGCTATTAGGTGAACCAAGCAATAATGTTGTTGGGATTACAAGCGAATACGTGTTTACACTTGAAACTGGTCATGCTCATTCCACCGATTCATTAACATGCATGGAAACGTAGATATTAACTAAGTACATGGAATATAAATTGCATTAAAGGTAAATTTAATTTAAGTCAAACTGCTATAATGAATAAGAATTAATCTTGATCTTATTGTCATTCATGCAATGTGTCCAGGTACATTGCCATTCAAATAAGACACCATACAACTTACTCAAATCTACACTGTGGGCACTCACTGATTGTTCTCTAAGATTACAAAATAAAATTGTAAGAGTTTGGCTACTTTATTGACCAAAGAATTGCATAAACACAATTATGAGCATGTATTTATAGAGGAAAATAGACACTGTATCGACAAGGCCTAGTTGACAAGGCCTAGTTGATAGGGCCTAGTCAACGCAACAGACCGTGTTGATGGGGCCTAGTCGATGGGGATAAGATATCGGGGCTAAGATATTGAAGCCAACCAAAAGGTTGACTCTTCATCAAATAACCTAGCCAACTGATGATTCATCAAACTCCTATTAATATTGGTTGTGATAGTCAAAGTGCCATAAGCATATCCAAGAATCCAACCTTTCATGCCCACACGAAGCACATTAAAATACAATATCACTATATACAAAAGGAAATTTAAAAAGCAAAGGATTCTTCTAAATAAAATTTCAACTGAAGCAAATCTTATAGATGTACTCACCAAGTCAACTCTTGCTGAAAATTTTCTCTAGTGTCGATTAGCATTTGGTCTTCTTGTGACCTAATTTCCTAAAAAGGTTTGGACTATTCTTCAAAGCAGCTTTACCTTCAAGAGGGAGAATTGTTATAGTTGTTACGGTGGTTATTGAAGGAAAATCTACCTTGACTCTCTACCATTTATTATCTACTGACTATTCTCATCCATATTTGATTTTCTATTTTGGTCAACCCATCCATAATTGTTACGCCAACTTATTTCTCCCAAAAGTAAATTAACTATCCCTTGTACTATAGGTCTATTTTTGTAACCTATGATAATATATAAGGAGCTCAAAGGGAGCATCTATGCATCACATTTTTTTCAAAGCATAAGCTTGAGAATTATCTCTCTTCCTTTGTCAATTCTCCTTAAGCTTCAATCTTCTGAAGTTGTGCTACTAATGGTCCAAGAGCTGATTTTTTGCTGAGGTTTTTCACCTTGAAGGTTTTCCCGAGGGTAACTCTATCTTTTTTATTTTCTACAATTTCTTTTAAATTTAATATAATATTGGTGCAAGTGACTGGGAAAAACAAAATACAACTTGAGTTATATACAATGCAAAATCTCGTGTCTTGGGTGCCAATTGCCCACGAAACCAATGCCTAGCCTACTCAATTAGATTAAACTACTTCTGGTGACCATTGAACCATTCATGGCGAAAAGGATAACGCGGTAAAAGTTACGATGTGAATTGAGACTTTTAGCACTTGGGTATTCTTAATCTATGATTGAAATTGCATGACTAGTTGACTCTAGAACAAATTTTAATAGTTCTGGATGACTCTAGGACAAATTTTAATAGGTCAAAGAAGTCACTGGATGTAGTGTGTATTGATGATATACAATGAATTATGCTTCTTGGGGCAGCTCCTAACTATGGGGACCAACATCGAATCCTCATTACTTTAATCAATGGTTCACAACCTTTTTTTTTCTTTTTTCACGTTGCACACCTCCAAGATAGTCAGAGAAAATTTTAAGCATGAGTCAATGTAACTCACTATTCTCTTCATTTTTATCACATGTAAAGCTACATGCCATAAGTAGCACCATTTTTGTCATTTTTCTTCCCATCAAGTCACATTGTATGCATTTTGCCACAAGACCATGGGACAAGGATAAATGATGATAATTATGATAATGATTGATTTAGAGAGATATGGAATCAATGGCGTAGTCCCCATTTTCACTCTTTTGTTCTAAATGATTTATATTTAATAGGAGGATTTTCTCTAATCACTAAGATTTAATGTTTCTTCAGCAAATTTGATTTATTCATTACATTTCATTTTTCTTTTTTCAAATTTTCTTTAGAAAATCTAATTTTTCTATTGAGGATTTTATATTACTCCCAACTTCTTTAACCAATGTTGAAATTTCTATATTAATGTTTGCTAATCCAAGCAATGGATGCTTGGTATGCCTAATAGTAAATACTTTGGTAACCCAGTGACACTAGTATATGTTTAGGATGTGTACAAAAAGTAGTATCGGATGCTCAAAGCTTAGGCTAGTTTAGACCTTTTTATAGTCTTAGTTAATTAGTTTAAGATTTTAATACTTTTAACTTTTAGTATTTTCATATGTTAAATAATACTAAAGCCATCCTACACCCTAATCATACTTAACCATACGACTTTACCAGCACAAATTGTGATTGTGAAGAAAACAATCAACAATTTCACACTTAGTTATCGAAGGCATTGTGCTAGCCCAAGTCCATGGAATTTAACTAGATTATACATAAATACTTATGATCTCTATAGTTGGGTGTAGGACCTATGCAACAATGCTTAAGGTTAGGGTCCTCTCATACCCACGAGGATGTTGGAATGGGTTGTTTTAATGAAAGACTTTTAGGCTAGGTGGTGGTGGGGCCAGCAGAATGGCAAAACTGACGGGTTAGTGAAGAGGGGTAGGGGGATGGGTGAAGTGGGTAAGTGTGGGTTAAGAGAAGGGTAGTGCATGTTAAGGAGAGGGGTAGTGAATGATGATGGATAGTTGCAGATATTTGTATTTTAATTCTTTGTTTTTTAACGCCATAAGTCAAGCCATGGTACCTCTTTTATGTCTGTTGTATGGATTGGTCTGCCGCCATTGAATTTAGTGTGACTTGGCGCACAAATACGACACAAGGGGAGGTACCAGACTCTCACGTATATTTTGACTGAATCGGATTTTTTTCTGATGACATGATACAGACATGAAATGTATGTGTCATGCCATGATATTTACGTATTCTAACCAAAGCAAATTTTGTATGACATCGGAAGTTGATCCTACGCGTATTATTACATCTTTGACAGGGAGAGTCAAATATGCTTTGGTGTTTTGTTCATGAGAAACAGTCGATTCGCTTCCTGGGTTCAAAAGTTGACGAATACGGTTGAAAAACTCTGACAAATCTAACATAAACAAAAGTTTTAAGGATATAAATATTCTGTCCTGATATTATTTTACTTTCGGAGGAACATGGACCGCAGCCCGACCTGGCTTTGCCTGTACAGGGAACAGAACTGAACTCTCAGGAGTTAATAATATGTATAACAGCGGCAGCAGCAGCAGGGATGACGGAAACAGGGCTTTCAAGAGCTTTCTTTCCTACAGCTATGTGAAAGCATCAAGCTCAACAATTCCAACAATTCCAGGAGATGAGATCAAAAAGAATACTACGCAAGTGAAAGCTCGGGACATTTGAAGATTACAATTCTCTGGATAGTACAGCAGCCAGAAAGTACTGGATTATTTTAGAAGATGGAACAAGAATCCTCGGGTTTATAGTCATCTCTGTACTGCATCACAGGTGCAGGATATGAGGACAAACAAGGATCATAGTAAACCACAGCAGGAAGAGGAGTTGGAGTTGCAGCCTTCTTTTCATCCTTTTTAGGATTGTCCTGTGTTTTCTTATCGTCTTTCTTCTCTTCCTTAGCAGGGCCAACACTCAGAAGCTCTGTCCCGCCGAATTTCCTGAGCCTCATCGTGATGGCCACTGGATCCGCATGTCCGATCACTGTGATCTTGTAGTCCTTTATGTCGATGGATACAGATTCCACTCCTGCACACCACAACCACAACGCTTTTGTCAGAGCCTTGTCCATAGCAGGGCATGCAATTACACAAGCAACGAAGCCGGATCTTTCATTATCTTTTGCAGTTCTACGAATTTTGCTTACCTGCCATTCCGGCAGCGGCCTTCAGGGCTTTCTGCCTGATCTTAGAGTCGTCGATGTGAGCAAGCTTGATCACGACTTTCTGCAAACGAATTTGATACCAAACGAATTCTCAATAAAATTAAACCTGCAAGTAGTGCATGTATCTTAAATCGAACGGAAGGGAACTCAAAAATTAAGTCACGCTTAGGCGCTTACCTTCATGTTTTGGGAACGGAAGCCGAATGGAGAGCGCGAATGAACTTATGTCAGAGGAGGAGGAGCAAGAATCAAGAGCGATTCAGGTTCCTCTTCTTCTTTCTCCCTTGCTGTGTTAGAGCAAAATCGATGGCTGGGCCGGCAGGTTTAAATACGAAAAAAGCTTCGTCGCTGAGCATGCCAGGCGGGTAAAGCTTCCAAGGAAGTTTCCTGGAAACCTTTGACGGTCGTCGTTGAACTGAGGGGAAAGCCGCCTCCGTGTAAAAAAAAGAAAAGCAGATGGTAAAGGACCACGTGATAAGTTTCCGGCTCAATTCTCCAGCCACATCTGAGCATCAGCTAATCACATACGATCACTGTCAGTGTGGAATTTTCGTGTAAATTTGCTGCAGACTGGCCAAACATGATGATGTTGATGACAGGGCTCAAATTTGGACTGTGATAACACTTGGCTTAGGATTTGCCACGATTAAAGTAATGCCACGGTGCCACTTGAAGAGGAGACTCCAGACAGATTTTCCAGTGCTTCCAGTTTTTTATGGTAGGCTTCTAGAAAAAAAACATTTACAAGAGTTTGCTGATTATTTGGTCATGGGATGAGATTTTCCAAGAGTATTAGCTGCTACAGCGTGAAGTTGCGGTGCGGCTATACTGAACATGGGAAGACTACGCTATTGTGGTGGGGTTACCGACCATTGTTTGATTTAGTAGATTGGCGTAGCGAACAAGTTCACGAGTTTTTTGGTTGAAAAAGCAATGGCTTTTAAGTATGCAAATTGGGCATATTGTTTGGTGCTGTGCTGTGAGGTCCAAGAGTCAATGTCATTGATGATGACACTGCTGAACCTTATTTGTCGCCACGTGGGTTGGTATGTGAGATACTGTGTGCGCTTCAATATTTGGTTTGAACAGGTTGCCTCTATTATCATATTTATCATTGTGGAAGACGTTGCCAGTGCTTGGTTCCATGACATCTCCGTAAATCCGTTTAGCACGGGTTCCCCAATTTGAAACATTCAACATAGCTACACAAAACTCGCCTTTAACGTAAAGAGTTAACCAAGTCCAATTGCATGCTCTTTATAGCATTTATCGTTGGCCAACTCTAAACTCGACTTTATGTGCCCCAGCAAACGTTTTGTCACATATGTCTTTATTATATGAAAATCACATATGTCTTTATTATATGAAAACTTAAAGGGTCCCATATACCTTTATTACATGAAAACTTAGGGGGGTCACGTATGCCTTTATTAGAAAGGTGTACACCAAACATGTCACCATAAGCATTTAAGATGATATTGATTTAGGATCCTTTATATCCTTTGTAGGTGACTTGTTTGTTTGAAACATGTATCTTTCATACAAACGAAACTTTAGAATTTCTAATTTCTAAGGATTGGGATTGGATTTTGGTGGGTAATGTTGAGTTAAAGAGTTTAACATGAATGAAGTGTTACCGTAGTGGTAAGACTTTTGATTTGAAAGTTCCAAGTTATGCTAAGTTTTATATCTTGGGGAATACCTATATTACAATTATTTACCAATCGTAGGTAACGCTACTATTGATCATAGCTCATAGATAACACTAAATAATATTGGTGGAGATGCCAACTACCATAATAGCACATACAGTAACACACACATATATTCATCCATAAAAAGGTAAGAAATTCAAGTAAAATAAATTTTTATTCATACAAGCATACCTTTACCATGACTTTCATTCCTAGTCAGCAACTCAAAATTTAGATAATGATGCCAATGTTATAGATATTATTACGGTGAAAAACTTTCAAGATTCAACATTGAACTTCAATTTTTAGTTAAAATACAAATATACATTGTTACACACAAACAACAAGCTTTATAGTAATTTCTTTAAATTCACTGGATTGTTTCACTTCTTAAAATGTTCTAACATCACATAACATGATTTTCTCAACTCATGCTTTCTACTATTGATTTATTGTTTCTTATGCAAAAATAGGTATTGGAAATAGACCGATAGGAAAGAGATGGTGCCCTTAAAGGTTTATCATCCCCACCAAATTATGAATATATATTAGAAATATATAACTGAACTAGTTTATATACATTTGTAGTTGGGATGGGAGAGATGGAAATAACCTAAGATAGCTTTGTCATAAATTTTTGGTTTAAAAATAATTAAGTTTAACAATAATGGTATAATTTTTATTTTATTTTAAACTTTTCAACTTCTTGTTAAAGGGTTACTTGAAAAGACAACTTCAATTGGATGCTCTATTTTTTGTTAATAATTTGTATTTCACACATTTGTTGATTTCATTGAAGTTTTGTGTGTTTTGAACCTGTGGTTTATGACTAATTTATTGTAATTTTAATTAACCCACATGGACTTGGCTGAAAACTTTATTTTTAATTAAAAATTAATGATTTCTAAATTGTGCCAAGCATATTTTTCAGTTTTTTAGCCTCATTCTTTTTTGTATTAGTTAACACCTAACATATGAAATGGGTGCAGCCTCGAACACAGTCAAGTACCAGAAATACCTAAAGGCATACCATCCAGAAAACTACCATCTCCATTATAAAACACATCCATGCATCATGCACCCTTGAGAAACTAAAGCAAAGGAAGTAATTAAGAATTTCGTAATCTCTAAGATTTTAAAATTTTACTTTCAACTGATAAAAAATACGAAAAATGAAATGCTATTTAAGAGTAAAATTCATTTAGATGCCTTTCAAATGCCATGCATACCTACATTCGAGAAAATTCTGATCAAGGTTTTCAGCCTTACCTATGGGTAGGGACGTCAAAACTTTGATATGCAAGCCTCACTCTATGTGAAAATGAAAATGCAGCAGCGACTCCATGCTAAGAATCTGGAAAAAGTACAATAAACTGAGTTTGCCCAAGAAGACTGTGTCTGGCTTGTTGCAACAAGACACTAAAGCAAGAATTCTCTTTAAGAACAAGCCAGACAGAGATGATTCAGCTAATTGTTCAAGGCGAATTGGAACCGTGCTGTTCATCGTAATACCAGTATCCTGCAGGCAAAGCACGGAAAATTATTTGAGGTTTATATACAAGCCGTGTCCTCATCTTTTGCAGGGCCCCAATTTTCGGTTCAATTCTCCAGCCACATCTGTACCATCAGCTAATCGCATACGATCACTGTGGGTTGGTATGTCAGATACGGTGTGCGCATCAATATTCGGTTTGAACGGGCTGCCTCTATGATCATATTTATGATTGAAGTAGACGTTGGCACTGCTTCATTCCATCTCTGTAAACGCGTTTGGCACGGCTGCCCCAATTGAAACGGTTCAAGATAGCTACACAAAAATCCCCTCTATCGTAAGGAGTTGACCAAGTCCAATTGCGTATTGTAGCATTTAGCGCTGTCACTCTAACCTGGACTTTATTACAAAACATCTGGGAAAAAGATGTCACTTGTGCATTTGCATTTTTGTGGTGGGTAACGTTGAGGTAAAAAGTTTTGACTTCAATGAAAGTGTTACTATAGCAGTAAGACTTTTGTGATTTAAAAATTCCAAGTTATGTTAAGTTTTATATTTTGGGAAATACCTATATTACTATTATTTACCAATTGTAGGTAAGGCTACTACCCATAATATTGGTGGAGATGACAACTACCATAATAGCACATACAATAACACACGTAGATATATTCATCCATAACAAAAGGTAAGAAATTCAAGTAAAATAAATTTTTATTCATGTAAGCAAACCTTTGCCATGATTTCCATTCCCATTGGCAACTCAAAATTTAGATAATGATGCCAATGTTATAGATTTTATCATGGTAAAAACTTTCAAGTTTCAACATTAAGCTTTTAGTTAAAATACAAATATACATTGTTACACACAAACAAAAAGCTTTATAGTAAATTCTTTAAATTTACTGGATTGTTTCACTTCTTGAAATGTTCCATCATAACGTAACATGATTTTCTCAACTCATGCTTTCTACCATTGATTTATTATTTATTATGCAAAAATTGGTATTGGAAATAGACTAATAGGGAAGAGATGAAATGTGGAGAGCAGCACTCCAACGCGTAATTCAAAGCCGATACCACACCTCGTGAGTAACGGTAGGGTGGATGTAACCAAACTTGAAATTTAGGTTCGAATAAACGTTTTTGTCCTTGAACACCTATTTTATGTTTTTTTAAATATTTTAAAATTTTAAGAAATTATTAAACTGACGTGAAAACAAATATGAAAATAATCTTTACATCTATAATAATAAAATAAAAATGATATATAATTCTTATAAATTTGTGGATTTCTGTACTCTATTTCATAATGGCTCTAAAGTTTGTAAACACAAACATCATCAAAGAAAAGCACATGACAAGTGTTGCATATTTGAAATTCCAACTCTAGATGTAACTCATTAAATAAGAGTACCACCACAAGGCTACTTCATTGTTGCTAAATGAAGTACAAATCAATGCCACAACCTCTAAACCAAAGGTTTCTGCTTAAAAGGAATGCCACAATGCAATTATTACTAACACACTTTGGGATTGGGATGTCGATGAAATAACTTTGGATGAGAAAGAATAATCACTTGTTAGCAAATATTAAGGTTGAAGTTAGTGGAATGTGAAATTAGATATATCCATATTAATATGTTTCGTGCATGCTCTCATTATCCTTTCTATAAAAAAAGTATAATCATCTTCTCCTTATCCCAATAAAATGGGGTTGGCTACATGTGTTCTTTTTCATCATTCACCATTGTGAAGAGCTAGATCTTTGTTTATTTCTAGTCTCTTTAAATCATCTTCAATTATTATTTCCTATATCTTTTTTAGTCTTCCTTCCCATCTTCAATATACATAATAAAAAAATTTGATAGTAAGAGTTAACAATTGTGTTTCAATTTCTTCAATCATAACTAACCCCTCTCACACAATATCTATAATAATTATTAACAATGGTAACTTATGTACTGAAGCCTCAAGATATAAGTATTTTACCTACTGCATATAAATTTTAGACTGTATTTTGTTTGAGTTAGCATTTAGAGTGATGGTAAAGTGCTCTTTCTTAAATTCAAGACCTACATTCAACTTTTTTGCCTCCACCAATCCTTCTTATACCCCTGCTCCACAAAATGAACATGGTAGCCCTTGTTTTTTGTTTTTCAACACCACTCAAGGTGTAATGGACCGCTTATTTGGCACTTTCAGGAGAACTTTCTGCCGGCGAATATGCCAATATACCAAATACTTGAAGCAAGTTCAATAAGAACGTGTATTAGCACAAGATCGGAATATGGCAGTGTATTGCAGGGAATTATGGCGTTCTTTTCAAGGGATTTGAGACCGGACAAACAGCATAGCCGTGACGGTAGTGCACAAGTGCTGGACACCGTGCATAAAAATTGCATACACGATCGGAAGAGGACAAATTTTAATACGTTTAAGTGACTGGACATACAGTGTGTACATGATATCAGATGAATTATACATCCCGCTCCTTGGTGGCGGCTCCTAACTATAGGGACCAGCATAAAAATCCTCGTGACTTTAATCTACGGGCCACAACATTTGATGTTGTACACATCTAAGATACCTTTAGGAAATTTTAAGCATGACCCACCATTTGCTTCATGTAAAGCTACATTACATGGATAATACCATTTTTGTCATTTTTCATCTTCATCTAGTCACATTGTATGACTTTGCCATGGGACTATGGGACAATGATAAGATGATGATAATCATGATAATGATTGATTTGAATGAAGGGCTTAAACCACATTTTCATTCTTTTTGCTTTCAATGATAATCTATATTTAATAAGAGACATTTCTCTAATTATTAAGATTTGATGTTTCTCCAATAAATTTGAATTTTCAATGGATTTGATTTTTCTCTAGTGAATGTGATTTCCCTAGAATTCTCTTATAGGAGATTCTATATTAATCCCAACTTTTTCAACCAATGTTGAAATTTCTGCCTCTTTTATGGATGCAAAAAATTTTGTTGATTCTCAAGATGCAAATTTACAAGTTGTAATAAAAAACTTAGGATGCTTCTTCTAGTGATGTTAATGCAACAAAGACTCTTGATTTTGTTCTTTCATCATAATGTATATAAGTCATTGGTTGTTGATCTTTCATCATAATATGTGTTCATTCAAATTTTGGCTTATTTACCTCATAATTAAAACTTTATTTCATAGTTAAATGATGTGATGAAAAAAAACATGACATCCAAGTCTTTTATGCTAGGTATTATTCTCATGTTTTCTACTTGTTGAGTTAGCTAATGCTTCAATGGTGTAGCGTACCCTAGAATAATCTTTTATATATAAACATGCAATGTTAACCATTTGCAACTGGGCTTCAAATTTTGATGTTGATGTTTTCCATTAATTTTTTAGAAAATTGATCAAAAAATTGTTCATCTTCTCGATCTCATTAAGCTTATGGTATCTATTTCTATAACTTTTGATTTTTATAGACTTTTTTTTATTGAAACTAGTGTTCTCAATTATAAAAAGGAATTGGTATCACAAGTAAGATTAGAGAATTATATTTAGCCAATTAAATATTATAATCTTCATAATTCTTGCAACTTCTACCATTGTGAAGGAAATTTGTTTAATGCTTGTCCTTTTCTACTTAAGAAAAAAGATTTTGAAGAAAAGAAAAAATGTATTGAAGTTGAAAATTAAAAAAAAAACCATATGAAGTTGAAGATATGAAAAATTAAGTTAAATAGTCATAAAGAATCTAGAGAAGATATAAGCTCCTATGTATATTTTTACTACTACTAGAGAAAGTATTAAGCAACCTATATAGATAGCTTATAAGGTAAATTTTTCCTTGTATGATAAGAACACTGCTAACTCAAATATTAAAACTAGTATCGACAAGAAGGTTATAGTCGATGGTAAAGATTCTTGACATCAGATTACTAACAAGTGATGATGTGAAGTTCCAACACAAGTGCTACCATTTTCTTACTTTGATACAAATATTGATATTAAGCCACAACTCTCTATCTCAAATCCTTTTATAATATTAAGTTCAAGAGTGGATATTGAAAAGTGATGTAAATTTTGTTAAGACTAGGTTCTTTCTCCCTACTAATAATTAATTTTCCTCACTACTTTTATCAAAGTATTAATTATAAAGGTTTTATGAGTAGATAGTTCAAAATTTGAAAAAATTTTCTTTCTATTTGTTTATTGATGTCTACTTAGTATCAAGCTTGTGAAGTATTTTGAATTTTCTTTGCTTATTGTTAATAATTTTATGGGGTCAAAAAAGAATCCCCTCTCAAATCATGCTGATAATGATCAAGTCACATTTGATGCATTTTACCAAGAGGGTCCACATCTACAATCCTATAGATCCATAAAAGAAATTTTGAACCTAGTCTAATAGATCCAAAGGATCTTAGTGGACATAAGTAAAAATTTTGGTTTCAATTTCATTACTTTCATTTATGCTACACATATATTACTAC
>MNCI01004524.1:31053-50326 GCA_015680685.1 Gnetum montanum
GAAAGTTGCTGTACGCTGGGCCTTACGCTGGGCATGTGTAGGCCAGCGTACAGGATGCATACTTAGTGAAAACCAAGTATTTTGAGCTCAAGATTTGCCAAGTTTGATGCCAGATGTCATCGTAGTCTTCTGTGGGTCCTAGGGAACTTTTACTTGCTTGCTTTGACTTCGTTTGATGTTATTTTTGAGGCTTTTAAGCTTGGTCGTGGTGAAGACCAACATGACTTAGCTTAATTTCTGTCTTCAAGTGTTAGCCAAAATTTTTGTGGTGTTTCAGAAGTAATCATGTTAGACTCTTACTCTATGCTAATGATACTGCCTTAATTTAAAATTCAATGGAAGGATTGCGAAAAATTCTTAATACTCTTAATGACTTTTGTCAACATTCAAGAATGAAAGTGAATGTCTAGAAAACAAAAATTATGATTTGTAGAATAGAAAATAAGATTTATAATTGTACTATAGAAGATGAACATGTGGATAGTCATAATTTCTTCTAACAAATATCTTGGTCTAGAATACTCTTGTAATTACAAATGGGATATGTGTATTACTTAAAGAGCTACATGTGGTATAAAAGTCTTATTTTCTTTGAAAACGAACTATAATAAATAACATATTCTTGCTTGGGATAACAATGACGTGTTATCCTAGTGGTAAGGATTGTAACCTAGCAACCTAAGGTCATAAGGTTGATATCACTATGCAACACCAAGTTATAATTTTTTTTAAAAAAAATCCATACAAGAAATTCTAAAATTGATCTAATAGACCCAAAAAATATTAGTGGAAGTAAGTAAAAATTTTAGTTTCAATTTTACTATTCTTTATGGGTGTGTTGTATGGGGTCCTACTCTATTAAATAAATATTGGAAACAAATAGAAGAAATTTAGAAGCTTTTCTTACTCAATGAATTTAAAGTGAAGAGACAAACATAATATGATATTATACTTCTTGAAGTAAAGATGATGCCATTAGAGGTTGAAGCTATTTGTTAGTTTATAGGCTACGCTTATAATATTTTTGCATCTTCATTAGCTAAATATTCTAAAAAAGTGATGATGGAAATCCATGATAAAAGATGGCTTCATGAGGAAGTTCTATGACTTAACAAATGAAATATTCAAGAGTACATTCCTTATTCNTTTCTATGACTTAACAAATGAAATATTCAAGAGTACATTCCTTATTCTAATCCTAAGTTTGCAATTTGGTGAAACAAGCAGTATATAACAAACTTTGGGAAAATGAAGAAGGAAGAAAACATTTCTATTTGAATAGTACCATGAAAGGCCTTAATTCAAAGGCAAGTTATTTATCTCCTATTATTCCTTATTAGTTACAATGAACAATTAGTAGAGCACAAATGGGATCTCATCATCTAAAAGTTAAAACAGGTAGATAACAAAAAATTCTTCATAAAGAACAAATATGCTAACTATGTAATACAAAAAACATTGAAGTTGAATATGTAGTGTGTTGCATTGTAGCACATTAAACAAAGATAGAATATTATAGTTACAAATTTGGTTGATATGTTTCAAAAATTATCAAGATTACTTAGTAATTTTTTTAATGATGTTTACAAAACTCATAGCATATATGTTTCTACTATCTAATAAATTCAGAGGGTCTATGAAGATAATCAAATTTTAATTTTAATTTCAAAAATTTAGAATTTGATCATTATTTTAGCATAGGAAGGGGTCAAAACTTGAATGAATAACTATAAGTGTTTATGAGTGAATTGGATGTTTGTGGATTTTGAAACCACCTTGTTGTAATCTTCTTTACATAAATTGAAGATAGCCCCTTTTTTCATTTTTTAGCATATTGATTATCTTTCGGAATCTTTGGATTTAGTGGGAATTGGAGGTTAAATTAATAGGAGCGACCCTACTCCAATGTTATTGGTATCTGAGCATTTAGGTTGATTGTTGCTTAGGAATTTGGTTGCAAAATTTTATTTTTTCAAATTTAGATGATGCCTAAGAACAAATAGGTTCAAGCCCTAAATAGAGACATTGAGACGATGAAATATGCCTTTTAACTAATGGTTGCTTGATTGGATGAGATCATTGCTAAGGTAGATAGGAATGAACATCCTAGCCATATTCTGACTCATGAAGATGATGAGCATTCATGTTTGAATTATGACGAAGAAGTTTCTCAGCCAAGTGAAGGGAATTATTAGGAAGGATAATCTAGCTATAGGAGTGTTTGAATTCATTAGCCAAGGATTCCAATGGAAGGAAATCCATTTCATCATATTATAGTTCCAAGAGTTCCATCAATGGCCACTAATTCTTGTCATGGAAAGCTTGATGAGGAAGATGAAGCAGGGCTTGCTAGAGTGTTCTCAAACGCTACCAAACTTCTATATGTAGAATTGAAGACTTTCAATTATGTACATGGCACCAATGCTTTCTCAAGTTGGCTGAAGGTACTTGGCAAGCAGTTGGAGTTGGAAGAGAAACTAAATTAATTAAGGATACCTATTGTTTAATCTAGACTAGAAGATATGGCTTCTACTTGGTTGAAAAAAGAATCCCAAGATTATGAACAGAAAAATGGACAGCCTATCAAGGATTGAAACTTGATGAAATACAAGTTAAGGAGGAAATCTAAACAGTCTTGTTAGAGACAAGAGGCAATTGTGAAGTTAAAATTCCTAAGGCAAGGCCACAAATATGTTAAGGATTTTTACATCAAATTTTGTAATCTATTCCATCAAGTTAAGGTAAACTAGGAGGAGTATGAGAAAATTTTAATTTGTCTAGGAGGTCTCAAAATGACATATTAGTAGGAGTTGTCATTTTATGAGCCATAAAGAGGCTTATGATTTGGTACTTAAGATAGAAAAGAAACTAAGAGGATTTGGAAATAGGGGCAAACAAGCTTCCAAGGAAAAGGATAAGGGATCCAAGACCAAATCTAAAGACAAAGATGGCAGCCATGACAATAATACTGAGAAGGATAATAAGGAGGGCAAAGCTAAGAAGGACGACGGTAAGGGAGGTAAGGGTCAAGGCAATAATTCATCAAAGATTCAGTGTTTTAGGTGTGAAGAATAGGAACATAAGTAATGGAAATGTCCACTTCTGAAGGCAATAAAGGACATGGATGTACAAATCATAGAAGTGGAGAAGACATTCATTCAAGCTCTTCAAAGAGGTAATTCTAATGCTCCCAAGATTGAGAGAGTTTCTAAATTAAATTCTTGTGCATTCATGGGGAATGTGAATAGAGGAGACCATCTTGCTAGAAAATTGCTATTTCAGATTGGAACTAGATGCTTACTTAGTGAGAATTGGATTTGTATTTTTATTGATGGGAGCTGAAGAAAATATTATTTTATTTAGTGTAGTTACTAGATTAGGTTTAGTAACTAATCCTCATCTAAGATCCTAGAAGACACATTGATTATCTAGGGTTTACTCTTAAGAGGTGAGAGAGCAATTTACTTTAAAATTTTAAATTAGAAGTTTTCATGATGTTGTAAAATGTGATGTACTCCTAATAGATTGTATTGATGTAATTGTTAGTAGACCTTAAAATTTTGACAATGGTGCTCAATTTGATGGAGCAAGAAATGTATGGAGTGTCACTAAATTTGATGGAATCCATGAGTTGATTCTTATGACAACTGAATAAGTGAGGTAGTAAAGCTCACTAAATGCCTCTTTAATCCTTCTATGAAAGAGGGAATACATTAAGGAACATGATGAAACTGGTTTTGGTTTTCTTTTTGTATCAACAATTGATTCTAACCATGATGACTTATAGGTAGAAATTCCAATAGGAGTGCTAGGCTTGAAGGAGCAATTTCTTAAGGTGTTTAAGGAGGAATTAAATGGATTTCCATCAATAAGAAATGTATAATACCAAATTGATTTCATTCCTAATGCTACCATTGTAAATGTGAAAGCATGTCAGATGGCACTAAATTAGTTGGTAGAATTGCAAAAGGAAAGTAAAGGATTTACTTGGAAATGACTTCATGTCAAAATTCATTTCACCTTATGTAGTTCTCGCAATGCTTATGCCAAAAATAGACAGCAATGAATGGAGGATATGTATTGATTCTAGGGCAGTGAATAGGATAATAATGAGGAAATAGGTTTCCTATTCTAAGAATGGATGATAGCCTTGATGTCTTTACCAATGTGGAGGTTTTTAGTAAGATTGATTTAAAGAGTCGTTCTCATGAAATTAGAATCAAGCATGGTGCTAAATGGAAGATTTTTCTCAATATACTAGATGAATTGTTTGAGTGGTTGGTGATGCCATTTGGGCTCATGAGTGTGCTTGCTACATTCACAAGGTTGATGCATGATACACTTAATGACCTGATTAGTAAGTATTATATTATCTTTTTTGACGATATTTTGGTGTATAGCTCTAATGAGGAGGAGCACTTGAATCACTTAAAGAGAATGTGTCTTAAATTAGAGGAGGCATATTTGGTAATCAACGTAAAGAAATGCCATGTCTTCAAGAGGGAAATCACATGCTTAGGACATGTGGTTTCTAAAAACCAAATTAGGGTGGAAGTTACCAAGGTGAGGAAAATTAGAGATTGACCATCTCCTAAAAATGTCGAGGAGGTAAGACCATTCCTTGGTTTATCAAATTTTGAATGGAGGTTCATTAAAAATTTTAGTGATATTTCTTAATCCATCTTTGCTTCATTGAAGAAAAATAAAGATTTCAAGTGGCGTGATGAAACCTAAAGGAGTTTTAATGTTGTAAAAGAAAAAATAACCAATGAATTGGTGCTTGCAATTCTAGATTTTCAAAAGCTTTTTCAAGTGGAAGTGGATGCAAGTGAACTTGCAATTGGTGAGGTACTTTCACAAGAAGGTGGGCTTGTTGCTTTCTTTTTTGAAAAGTTGAATAAGTCAAGGAAAAAATATAGCTTATATGAGAAGGAGTTGGACACAATTCCTTAAGCAATTAAGTATTGGAGGCATTACTTATTTCCCAAGGAGTTTACTTTGATGATGGATCATGAAGCACTTCAATTTCTCAATTTCCAAAAGAAGTTGAGTGCTAAACACATGAAATGGATTTCATAGTTACAAGAGTTTAATTTTGTGCTTAGGTATAAAAGTGGAAAATCCAATGTTGTGGCTAGTGGATTGTCTAGGGTGCATGTGGTGAATTTTAGCATGCCTCAGATTAAAGGTATGGGTGATTTTGCTAATTTGTATGAACATGATTCAAATTTTGGGTAGGTTTGGAGGAGCCTTAAGGAATCAATGGTGAGTAGGATAGACCAATGAAGGGACTATCATATTCAAGATCAACTATTATTAAAAAATGGAAAGATATGTGTTCCTAATTATGATTTTAGGTAGAAAATTTTGTTTGAAAAGAATTGTAGTGGTATGGTAGGTCACATGGGTTGGGATAAAATATTGGGACTTGTGTGTAGGCACTATTTTTTGCTAGCTATGATAATAGAAGTTTCAAAATTTGTGAAAGAGTGTTTGACTTATCAAAAATTCAAAGTAGGTAAAGGAGTGCATAGACATTATATGCCTTTACCAATTCCCAAAGGGTCATGCGAAAGCCTGTCAATAGATTTTGTGAGTGCTATTTCAAAAACCAAAAGTTGTAATGATGTTATTTTTGTTATAGTGGACAGGTCATGCAAAAAAGTGAGTGATGCATCTCATGTGGAAAACTTATTTTTCTAGCATGTTGTGAAGTTGCATGGTATTTCCTTGAATATTATTAGTGAATAAGAATCCAAGTTCACTAGTCATTTTTGGAGGTCCCTTTGGAAACTTTTAGGGACAAAGCTAAATTTTTCTAGTGCCTATCATCTACAACTTGATGATCAAACTAAACTGGTGAATAAATCCTTGCTAAAAATTTTAAGGTGTTTATGTGATTGAAAATCCATTCAATGGGAAAATTTATTGTTTCATGTTGAAATTTTGTATAATAATGCTTTGTCATGTTGCCATTGATAAGAGTTCATTTGAGATGAATTATGATTTTTTATCCTAAGATGGTGGATAATTTATAGAGCATTGAAGGAGAAGCTCAACTTAGTGTTAAGTTTGTGAACGAGATAAGAGAAGTATATGTACAAGTGAAATCGAATCTTGAGAAGAAGGTTGAACAGAAAGTCTTTAAGAGGAATGAGAGCAAGTGAAAACCTATCTTTGCTATTCGTGATTTAGTTTGGATGCACTTGAAGAAGAAGAGATTGAGAAGTGTTAACTTCTCCAAGTTAAAAGTAAAGAAGATGTGTCCTTTTAAAATCAAGGCCAACATTAATGATAATGCATTTGAGATTAACTCACCTAATAATGTAGGTATATATTTTATATTAAATATTTCAAATCTTGTGCATTACCATGGACCAACTAATGATGAAACCATATAGGGCAGCATCAATGAGTTGAAGTGGGGCTCTTAACAAGTCAAAGCTTCAATGGAGAGGAAGGTAATCGTACTCAAGAGGAGAAAAGCTTCTAGCACTTCATGAGTGAAGAGGGATGAATACTTAATCCATTAGGAACATTAATCTATTGATGATGCTATAAGCATCCATGAGACCAAACTTGATGAGTGAGGAAACACTTCTACCCCTACTCCCTTCTTTACATGACTTTACTTTTTGAAGGATAGTAGAGCTAGTGTAGGGACACCTCTTTTGATTCCCATTTCTTCACCCTATAGATGGTTTTAGTTGATTTTGGGCCTTGTGGAGACATCTTGGCTAAGATTTGAGTCTTCAAAGGAGACATCCCAAGTTCAAACGAGACGTCTTATCTAAGAAGGATAAGTCTTTGGGGAGATGTCTCACTAGTGAAGGAGACATCCCAGGAAAGATGTCTCATAAGCAAAGAAGACATCCCATGTCCAAAGGATATGTCTCACATCGAAAGAAGACATCTTACCATTAAGCAATGGTTGACAGTGAGACATCTACAAAAAACCTGAGAAAACCTATATAGGTGGGACAAATTTCAAGTTGGTAATTTCAAAATGGGAAATACTTATAAAAAAAGATGCAGATAGCCATGGATCCTCAAGTTGAGCTTGAGGAAATGTTTTTAGGTTTCTTATCTTTCATTTTTAATACATATTATTATTTTGACATGAGAGATATGTGAGATGATTGCCATGAGAGCATATGTGAAGAGTACATTAGTATGCATGTAGTTCTTAGATAATTGTGTGTGTTTTGGCTTGGTGTCTTTTGTGTGCTTACATGTGTTTGGATCTCTATCTGAACTTTATGGGAAAGATCTAATTTAGTTGTATCTTGCATTGAGAATAATTATTGTGTGTGTTGTAAAGCATTTTTCTCTACAATATGGTTGAGTGTTTGTGAGAGAATTGGATGTTTATGAATTGTGGAACCACCTTGCTATAATCTTCTTTACATTAATTGAAGATACTTAGTTTTCTTGTTTTCTAGCATATTGATTATCTTTCATAATATTTGGATTTAGTGGGAACTAAAGGTTAAGTTAATAGAAGAGAACTTGCTCTAAGAAGGTGTTATTTATCTATTTAAAAATAGCAAGAATAGATTCTGATGTGGCTAAAAAAAGTAATAAAATCTTCCAAGTATTGAATGATACCCATAAATGTACTTTTCATAAAATTACAAACACTGCAGGTGAATTGAAATTTAGATCAAGTCATCCAGCAATTCTGTGAGTGTAGTAAGAATCCAAAAATAACACCTTTTCTGAACCAACAAGAAGTTAAATAAGGTCTTGGAATAAGAAGACGAATACCTTGTGAAGGAATTTCAGGCAATGAAAAAATTATTTGGTTATCTTAACTTCATAGAGAATTAGTTCATAAAATTTGTATTTTTGGAAAGCTAGGAAGTTTTCTACAATTTGGAAAAAAGAAGTAGTTCAAAAGATACCCAAAGGTTAAGGATATATTATGTTCTTTCCAATCTATAAAAAAACACAGCAATTCTAGTAGTGTAACTTTGATGGATGATAACTTAAAAGCTTGTTAAGTTTCAAATGCTAAAAGTTTAACTAAACCTTCACAAAAATATTAGATTTCAAAAAAATCTAATATCATATTAAATTGTTGTACTATGAGGGAGAATTAATCTAATCATTGACTATCATTCATTTTGGTAAAAATTTAGGATTTAGAAAATCTACCAAATTATAGAGCTAATTTCTTCCAAAATCCAATACATATAGAACTAAAATTTTAGCTACACATAGCCACCTATTTAGCTTTCTAATAAATCTATAATCACTACAAAATGTTGTGAAATGACTAAGATGTGATCAAAATAGTGAATATCCCCAACTATAACTGTTCAACTTCCAAGATTGGGTAAATAATGATGAATGATGTTGATGAATTGATTAATTCATGACTGATTGATGAATTGATGATGAAATAGTCAAATTCTTGCTGAAATTATATTGATGATTTTATGATTCAAATTTTTTAAGAGGTGCCTTAGATATATATGTGTGTGACAACTGGGGCAAAGAGTATTAAAAGTAATACAATATAATCCTAATGACAAAAAAACCTTAAAGATTCAGTATATATATGGATTGGGGCCAAAATAAGATTACAATTGACCATCAATCTGGAAATCTCCTATATTTTACTAAAATAAATTCCTATTTTATAATAAAAATAAAAAATTATTATCTTTTATTCTAAAAAGGCAAGAATCCCTCCTTAGTGTTGAAGGCAATCTTTAGTCTTCATCTTTGCTTTTTTCTTTCTTTTTTATGCTCTAAATTATTATAGATTCATTAAGGAACTTGATCTTATGAGACAAAATTTTTTGTTAGTAAGTCAGCAAGTTACTCTCTTGAACTAATGTGATTAGTTTTGATGGTTCATTGCTTCACTTCTTGCTTAATGAAATAGTACTTGATGTCAATGTGTTTGCATTTTTTGTGATGCACATAATCTTGTGATAGTTGAATTGCTCTTATATTCTCATAATACAAATTTGTAGGGATCCACTTTGGGTCCCAAGAGTGAAAAACATTTATTTATCCAAAATATGTGTTGGAGGCATTTGGCCATGGCAATAAATTCTACTTTGCATGTGGATAAGCTAATAAACGATTGTTTCTTTGATTTCTAGTATATTGGATTTCTTCCATGCATAATGAGAGCTCATGATGTGGATTTTTTAACATCATTTTATCCTCCTCAATTAGTATTTGAATATGCATGAAGCTTATTGTCTACATTGCTAAAATGAATCCCAAAGTTGCAAGTTCCTTTTACATACTTGATGAGATGCACAAGTGCTTGCATGTGAGATTATCTTGGCTCTTGCATGAATATGGATAAGTATGATGTTGCTCATTCTAAATCTAGTGGAGTACAGTAGAGAAATCGAAGTGATCCAATCATGACTTTATACATGGTTACATCTATGAGAGGATTTTTAATCTTTTTTTTTAACTTTAAACTATATGGCAAAGGATTGCTGACTAGCTTCTCATTCCTTAAATTGAATTTTTTAACAATGGAATTTGGGTATTTGGTTTAATGAATCTTTATTCCCTTCTTATGAGGAAATTTTTCTTCAATTCCTAGAAGTACTTGAGTTCTCTAAGATCCTTCATTTCAAATNTAATTCCTAGAAGTACTTGAGTTCTCTAAGATCCTTCATTTCAAATTCAATTTTCATGTCATTCTTCAAATCTTTTGCTTGTCTTTTATTGGTGGAAATTAAGATAATGTCTTCTATATATAGTAGTATGATGATGAATTCATCTCCTTCCTTCTTGAAATATAGTGCTGGTTCAAACATGCAATTTTGATAATTCTTTTTTGTGAGATAGTCATTAATTCTTTGGAACTAGGCCATGGGTGCTTACTTTAGGCCATATAGAGCTTTGTTGAGTTTACACACTTTGTTTTCTTTTCCTTTGATAAATAACCTTTGGGTTGGTAGATGTATAATACTTATTTGATATATCTATTTAGAAATGTTGAGTTGACATCTATTTATCAAACCTTTAGATCTTTATGTGCTGTTATGATGAGAATGAGCTTGATGGTTTCAAATTTTGCTACTAGTGCAAAGATTTCGTCATAGTTAATGTGTTTCTTTTATTTGAATCCTCTCACCACAAGTCTTCCTTTGTATATTATGACTTCTTATTTCTCATTATAAATTATTTTGTACAACCACCTAAATTAATAATCTTTTATCTTTGGGTTTGTCCACTAATTCCCATATGTTATTTCTTAAAATGGCATTGTATTTCTTGTCAATGTTTTCTTTCTAAACTTTTAATTTCATGGCATCATTGACATTGGTTGGTTCACTTAAGACTACTAAATATGTCATATTTATAAGATTGTGAGATCTTATAGTTTTTTTTTAAATTTGGGTCTCACATTTGAGTGGAATGATGGTCTCTTTGAACCCAATATTGTGAACTTTGATATGTTTTTGATTTCTCTTGTTGTTTGAAAGAATCACTTATACTAAACTTTGTCTCATCAAATATAACATCTCTTGAAACATGTCATTTCTAATTTATTGGGTCATAGCACCTATATCTACTAGTGTGAGAATCATAATTAAGGAAGATGCATTTTTTTCCTCTATCTTCAAGGTTGTTAATGACTTATTTTGGGGTATTTACACATCAATAACACCTAAATATTTTCATATGACTCAGGTTAGTAATTTTATTGTGTAGAACTTCATATGGAGATATGTATTCATTGCTTTTGGTTATGATTCAATTAGAAATGTAACAAGTAGCTATGATGGGTGTATTCTAGTATTGGTTAGTGATGAATCATGTTTTTCATACGCTCTAATATTGGAGCGACTACGATATCGGGTACGTGATATCGCGACCCAGGATGCGATATCAGCTACGTGATATCGTGGCCCAAGATGTGATATCGTGCATTCAATATTGTAGGGTTACTCCCAGGTCTATAAATATAGCCCTCATGCACATGATTGAGAGTAGTTTTTGGCAATCAAGTAGTGAAACTCTTGCAATTTGTTCATTTGAGAGTTAGAATATTTTCTAAGTGCCCATAACAGAAGGTCTAAGTGTGATTGGATCTTTATTAAAGCATTAATGTACTTGAACACACCATTGTGTTGCCAATAAAGATGAGCTCTTTGATTCATCCTTGCAACACTTGAGACTTTCTTTCTTATGCAACACTTAAGGCTTGGATATCAACTGCCATGCATACCTACATTTCAGAAACATCTAATCAAGGTTTTTAACCTTACTTATGAGCCGGGCCATCAAAACTTTGATATCCAAGCCTTATTCTATGCAAAATTGCAGCAATGACTCCATGCTAAGAATCTGGAAAAAAGTGAAATAAACTTGGTTTGTCCCAGAAGGCTCTAGGATGAGAATTCTAGTTAGTGCAACAAGCCACTAAAGCAAGAATTCTATTTGAAGAACAAGGAAGACAGAGATGATTGAGATAATGGTGCAAGGGGAAATGGAACTGTGCTATTCATCATAATACAAGTATCCTACAGGAAAAACAAAGTAAGTTATTTGAGGTTCATATACAACCAATAAGTTGTTGAAGAAATGATTGTATGATTGTAAAATGGTTGAAGGTACTGCCATTATAGAACACTTGAATATATTTAATACACTAGTCCATTGGTTGCAATCTATGGGGATGAAAATAAATAAGAAAGATCAATGCATCACACTTCTCAGCATACTTCTAGATTCAAGGGAGACATTTGTGATGGTTGTAAGTAATACATCTACAGATTTATTTTTGATAATATTTTTGGTTAGTTGTTATCTGAGGAAGTAAGAAGGAAAATTTCTATTCCTCAAAATGAAGTATTATTTATCAAAAATGATGTAAAGCCATGTTTCTTAAGAGGCCTCAATTTAAGAATAAGCCTCAAAAATTTATAAAGAAGCCACCTAACTATCAGAATTGTGGTAAAGTTGGTCATATAAAGAAAGATAGTAAAGCCCCTCTGAAAAAGGGCAAAGAGAGTAATGTACCAAAAAGTGATCAAGCCCTTCCTACTTAAGAGGGAGATTTTTATGTTGTATCATCTTTTGATAATGTTGATTGGTTTAATGAGTATACATCATCTGATCTCAGAATGGTAAGATTAGGTAATTATGGTTTATGAAAAGTTATAGGTTATGGAAATGTAAAGATTTAGTTTAAAAATGGAGTAGTTAAATTGATTTCCAATGTATGTCATGTTCCAACACTTACTAAAAATATTTTATCTATAAGTGAATTAGATGATGTAGGATTAATTGTTATCTTTGGAAATGGAAAATGTTCAATACTGCATGGTTCATCTGTTTTTGCTTCTAGAATTAAAACATAACATGGCATTCAAAAGCAAAAGACTATTCTAGGGAATCTTGAACAAAATGGAGTAGTAAAGCGCTTTAATCAAACATTGATGGAACGTGCCAGATATATGCTTAGTGAATATGATCTTGACAAGCGTTTCTAGGGTGAAGCAACAACAAATGCATGTTATCTTATCAATAGATATCCTTCTTCATCACTTGGTGGAAAAAATTCCAAAGAAAGTTTGGTGGTAGGTCCATTAATTTAAACTATTTGAACATTTTTGGTTGTGAAGCCTATGTACATGTTCCAAAATCTGATAGGTCCAAATTAAACTCTAAGTCTGTCAAATATATGTTTCTTGGCTATGAACAAGGTGTCAAAGCTTATAAGTTTTATAATTCATAAAGTAAAAGGGTTATTTATAGTCAAGATGTTATCTTTAGAGAAAAATGTGGATCTATGAAGGAGGAATCTTCAAATGGTGAAACTCCTTCAAATGATGTAACTCCCATGTATGTGCCTATTGAAATTAATAATCAAATTTCTGAGGATCATCCTCCCTTGATTGGGGATATTGGCCCTAGCGAACAAGATGGTGATAACATGGTAAATGAGGAGGAACAACATGAAGAGGGAGAATATAGTTTAAGTAAACAACAAAGTAAACAAGATCATTTAAGACGTTCAACATGTATACAATGATTACCTTCACATTTAGAAGAATATGACCTGTTTATTGAAAATAATGAGCCATCAACATATGATGAGGCATGTTTGTCTATGCAAAATTCAAAGTGGAAATAGGAAATGGATGCTGAAATGTCATCAATTCACAA
Source organism: Gnetum montanum (assembly GCA_015680685.1). NCBI lineage: Eukaryota > Viridiplantae > Streptophyta > Gnetopsida > Gnetales > Gnetaceae > Gnetum > Gnetum montanum. The sequence goes on from MNCI01004524.1 coordinate 44,209, forward strand.
AAATAAAACTTGACAATTAATTGAGCTTCCATCAAAGAGAAAACCCATTAGAAATAAATGGGTGTATAGAATAAAATTCGGGAATCAATACAAAGCATGACTTGTAGCTCAGGGATTTTCTCAGAGAAAGGGGATTGATTATGATGAAATCTTCTCTTTAGTAGTAAAATTAACATCCATAAGATCATTGCTAGCTATCATAGTTGTTTATGATCTTGAACTTGAACAAATAGATGTGAAAACAACATTCCTTAATGGTGATCTTAAGAAAGAAATATATATGCTTCAACTTGAATGATATGAAATTAAAGGAAAAGAGTATATGGTGTGTTGATTATTAAAATCACTCTATGGCCTCAAATAAGCACAAAGGATGTGGAATAAAAAATTTAATGACCACATGATAAATCTTGGCTTCATTAGAAGTGTAGAAGACTACTATATTGATGAGTGGCAAGGTATCCCTACACTCAACCATACGAAACGAGCATAGCATGCACGATCCAATCGAATTCTACAGACTAAATGTCTACATGCCCCATGGAACACTTGGGGTTAATCATTCATTGTCTTCCCATACTTACTTGTAGTTGTCATGGTGTATGGTTAAGTAAGTTCGAGGTATATGATTTTTATAAGTCTTTTATGTTTTTATCCTATGCTATCGAGGTGAAGGGTTGAGAAACTAACTAACTCTAACTAATGACCAAGTCTAAATTAAATAGCATCAGCATCTATTCCCACTTACCGTACACACCCTGAACTATGCAACCGTGGCTACCAAACGGTAATCGTTACTCGGATCACCACGCGTAACACACGTGCTCAAAGTGGTCGTACTGACGCACTTAACTAGCCTAAGCGTAATGAGCATCCGTTCCTTGACTAGCCGTACACATCCTTAGATGCTCGTAATCAAGTCGTACTCATGCCATGCTACTGCAAGGTAATAAATAATAGGTATTAAATAACATGTAATAAATAACAAGTAATAAATCCCATTCCATGCACTGCAAGGTTTATCCACAAAGCTCGTCTTTATTGCCGTACACAACTTTCGTTCAGGTACAAGGTTGCTTGAATAAAGATCCGTTCACCTGGGGACTCCTATTGTGGGCAGATGGAAAATATTCTATCTCTAGAGTGATCAATCTGCTAGAGTTTCCCTACTTCTAGCCTAGGATGAGGAATAAGGGGAGTGCCGCCTCTTATTTATAGATATGGCGGTTGACTGCGATATCGCGTATGTGATACCGCGTACACGATATCGCAAGGGTTGCGATATCGCGTCCCATCATACCCCCATGATTGAATGAAACCTCGTCCTCGAGTCCCTTACAATAATATCAGAAAGGCATGGAATTATTGAGGGGAATGGAACTAATGCGATGACATGTGAATGGATCATCATTACAAGACTTGACAAAAACTGGTGTTCATGACAACAAGGATGAACACCTTATTACAATGACATCAGGCCTTAGTTGGCGATTGAGAAAGAGAGAGAGAAAGAAGTGCTGCTACTGCCAATGCCAAGATTGCGCCTTCGTTGTCCATCTATAAGCACGCCATCGATCTTGCTCCTTGCATAGCTACTTCAGCACTGCTCCATTCCAAGTGGTTCCTCCAGATCTAGTCCATTATTTCATGGTCGCCATCTACACACACAACACAATCTCAATTAGCAAGGGTAAATGAATCATCATGTAATTGATACCTTACTTCGGTGTAAGTTCATTGGCTAGGTTGTGGTATGGCTGATATGGATCAGGAGATATATTACTGATGAATACCGAATGTGTAGGGGTTAGGAAGAAAATCAAAAAATTTGGAGCTAAGAGAAAATTGAAAAAATTGGGCCCTGTACCCCCATGACTAATCGCGAACCTCCGGTAGCATTAGAATGGAGAAAGGAAAGGAGTAAGAAAGATAGATAAAAAGGGACAACTATAGCATCAATAAAATGGATGTCAAGATGGTAATGAACAAAATAAAATTAATTGCAAAAATGTTAAGGAAAAGAAGTTAACGGATGCTCCAAATAGGAATGTCAGTGGGTCCTCCCCAAAGCAGGCTCATGCCCTTAGTGCCCTTACAAACCCACATTCAAAGAGCCCGTAGGCTCAGGGAATGTCATTTGGAACAAGAGTTAAAGTCTTGACCACAAGAATTTACTGAAAATAAAATAATGCATCAACCAAAATATATACACTAATGATACAACCGGCAATGAGGGGAACAATGGAGAGAAGGGTGGAGAGAAGAGAATGGAATGGAATCCCAAGAACAAGGTGGTGTACAGCCCCTTGTGGATTTTATGATTAATGTGACTTGGCAAGTCTCATTCCAACTTCGGCCGCAAACCAACCACAACCAGTGACTTCGCATTAATGCATTCAACCAAACCATCCACTTGGATAACAAGGATGCATCTCCAACGAGCCACCACTATTCCGACGAAGCAAATGAGAGAATGGGAAGCGAGAAGGGCCTTAGTTAGAGGGAACACTTTTGGTTCCATAACCAGTGCTTGTAGCCCAAGTTTATTTCGTCTAAGGGGTGTGCTTTGAATTCTCACTTAGTTTTTTTTTTGTGTTTTTATGCGTGAGAACCACACCATGCAAAGACGTGATTATTTTTATTTTCTCACCTTTCGATAATTTGGGAACATCGGAACAACAAGAAAACTCAAAAAGAAAACATCCAAGCACCCAAGAGAACAACCAACACAAAAGCATCAAGTTCCCTTGAAGTCACACCCATTTCAATCCTTCAGACCTTCCTTAGTTTGAGAAATGCCCAGTCACAGATTCGTTAAAGTTCTTATTAGAAGGGGACTGTACATTTCCAAGCCGAGAGAGACCATAGAGATTGGTGGATGAATGGATGAAGTGATCTCATTGCTTGCCATATCAAAAGAAACATACCTTAGTATCAACATTATGACTTAAAGGTAAAAACCAAACATTAGAAATCAATATGAAAATAGTTCATACCATCATTCCAAACACTTATTGGGTGACAAACTTACAGGGTGGATACACACACACACAATGGAAAAGTATAACAATGTTGTAAAACAAAAAAACAAGAAAAGTTAAAGAAATTGTAAAATAAAAACTAGAAAAGTTAAAGAAATTTGTAAAACAAAAATGTGTAAGACAAAAACGTTGTAAAAAAAACGTGTAAAATAAAAACGTTGTAAAACAAAAATCGAAAAAGAACTGAGGGGCCCATATGGTTAGCATAGGTGGCCATCTCCCCCATAACTAAGTGGTAAGGAAGAGATCCGAAATAATGAGCGTCTATTTGAATTTATAAGAAGTGCCCAACTTTTCCCAATTGATGATCTTAGATTAAGGGATGGAAGTTAGTGACACTCATATTTCAATGTGTATATGTTTTCGTTATGGGCATGGGTTTCTTCAGCTCGTTCCATGCATATTTGGTTACTCCTTCGAGTAACTATCAACCACGGGGTGTCTACTACTGGTGGTGTGGTTGCTACATACAGGCATCTTTGTTTCAAGGTTTCAAGGGCACACCTATTGCATGGAGGCATTTCCTCCATATCGTCACCTGATGAATCACTGTATGTGATGCATGGAACTTTCCTCTTCCTGATCTTTCCATAAATGTTTATCTTAGAGATTTCCAAGGAAAGATCGCAGATCCTAAGGCATGCATCTACTGTGCTTAGCAATGCCCTTCCCATTATAATTGGGAAGTCCCCTCCGTTGTTGTTCACTTCAATCACCAGAAAATTAGCTGGGTAGGACCAACCACACACAGTGGTAACAATGTCCTCCACCAATCCCAAGGGAATGGTGATGGACTGGTCTGCCAGCTCTAGTTGAATGTTTCTCTTCTTAAGTTGGGGTAGGTTCTAGGCGTGATACATCTCTCGTGAAATTAAGTTGACTCTGAAACCTAAGTTAAGAAGAGCCCTATGTGGTTCATTTTCAGCAACTTGAAGGTAGATTAAAGGGCTCCTAGGATCAGTTAGTTTCTTGGGAAGGTGGCCTACCTTGATCTAGTCGGTTATGGTATGTGTCAACATAACCGTATGCGTTAAGCTCTGATTTTGGATGGAAGGGTGCTCCGAAGTGTTAGATGGTGGAGGAGTGTACATGGGCTCAACTGCTTGTTGTTGCGAGAGTTTGTTTGGGCTTTTGGTTCTGAAGAAGGGCCTTCTCTTTTTATACTTGTCAGAACCAGCAGTGGGTTGAATATTTATAGCTCTTGCAGCGTGACGTTGCTGCGGTTGAGTAGGAAGTTCCCCTTGCATTGTTGGAGTAGGAAGTGTTGTGGGAACTACAAGTGGAAGAGGTGCAAATGGAGTTGGAGGATGGGATGAGTGTGAGATGTCTCCCGGAGGAGAAGGAGTCCTCCTAAAATAATCCTGAACTTGGTAGTGACGTTGGGGAGTTGTGTGACCCATAGAGTCACCTGGAGAAACCGGCTGCTGCACATAATAACCATAAGGATCGGGCTACCGGTAAGGGTACTGTTGTGTTGGCGGTGGCATCCCCCATGACTGTGGGTATTGCCACTACTGATGTTGTCCAATGGGCTATGGTGGAGTTCCACTTGGATAATACGTTAGTGGTTGGTGGAACTGCCTTGGGTTACCTTGTGGATAAGGTAACCTGTGGGGTGTTTGTTGTTGGTTGAGTCTTGGATTTAGCGCATACACCCCAGACTCCTGTAAATGTGAGATAATTGGGCAACATCCCTTAGGATGGTCATAGTGGCAGATTTCACATCCACTATCATCGTCTGTGTTACAGTTCACAGCCTCATCGAAGATAAGAATTTTCCCCTTACCCTTGTTATGTGCAGGGCTTGAATTTCTCCGCTTTGTCTTACCTTTGTCACTACTTCATTCCTCCTTAGACTCTTCTATGATTCTCAAGACTGTTTCAATTCTCGAGGCTAAGGAATCCCACATTTGGTCTACCTTGGATGATACCTCAGTTGTTAATTTTTGGATTGACAAAGTTTTCTGATTCACTAACTCTTCAAGTGGTGACACATCCTCCTCATCACAGAATTTTACTCCCTTCTTGCGAAGGGAGGGGTCGCGGTTGTATTCTTCCGCACTTTCCCTCTTATGTAGTTCACCCTCTTCTTACACTACTTGTTCCAACAAGCTATGTACTTCATGGGCTCTAAGTTGTGAGAGTCTCCCTTGGGCATAAGTCCCAAGGGTTCTTCTAGTTTCATGCCTTAGCCCATCCACGATGTGGCAAAGTTGATCCATTTGAGCTTACCCATGGCCCGGGCAACGATGTAACAATGTGTAGTAGCAAGCCATGGTAGCATCCAAGGGTTCATGATGACCTTGTTTCCATCCTTGGATCTGCTTACACAAATTAGACACTCTAGAGTACGTCTGATACTTATCGTTGAATAGTTCTAACATCGTACTCCACCTCCTGATGGTTTCTGGTTGTAAGTACCGGTACCAGCTCTCTTCTTCCTTGGTGAGTGTCCTAGGAAACAACTTAAGCTTCTGCCACTCATTTTCTATATTCTGCAAGGCATAGACATCGTGGAATTCCTGTAACTAATTTTGCGGATCTGCGTTGTATCCCCCTTCAAATCGTGGGATATTTTTCATGTCTAAACGTTTGATCCGACTATCTTTTAAATGCCTTGTGGGAATCCTAACTGCCTCCATTATGTCAAGCATACTTCAGGTTGCAAGTAGGGGCTCGTCATGATCATCTCTTTCATGAGGCCTGTGATGTCTACGTTGTTCTCTACTCTCCCTACATCCTTGCCCTTGTCCTCTCTCTCGACTTTCCCGTCGAGGTCTTTCGTTTTTCCTACCTTTATCCTCATCTTTATGTTCATGATGGCTACACCCAGATGTGGAAGGAGAGGATGAGTGATGTGAAGAAGGGGAAGAAGAAGGGGAACCATCCCCATGATAATGTTTCTTGCCTTCTCTTCGGGTGCTACAACCTTGATCGTGGTGATGATCTAAGTGTCCATCCTTAGCATGAGTGGTTGTTCCCTCTGTGAACGGTTGGTGTTCAAGGGCATCAGAACCATGGTTATGTATCGTTGATCATAGGTTCTGATACCCAACCTCCTCACCATCGTTAGGAGG
>MNCI01004524.1:75115-105794 GCA_015680685.1 Gnetum montanum
GTTGATATGTTTCAAAAATTATCAAGATTACTTAGTAATTTTTTTAATGATGTTTACAAAACTCATAGCATATATGTTTCTACTATCTAATAAATTCAGAGGGTCTATGAAGATAATCAAATTTTAATTTTAATTTCAAAAATTTAGAATTTGATCATTATTTTAGCATAGGAAGGGGTCAAAACTTGAATGAATAACTATAAGTGTTTATGAGAGAATTGGATGTTTGTGGATTTTGAAACCACCTTGTTGTAATCTTCTTTACATAAATTGAAGATAGCCCCTTTTTTCATTTTTTAGCATATTGATTATCTTTCGGAATCTTTGGATTTAGTGGGAATTGGAGGTTAAATTAATAGGAGCGACCCTACTCCAATGTTATTGGTATCAGAGCATTTAGGTTGATTGTTGCTTAGGAATTTGGTTGCAAAATTTTATTTTTTCAAATTTAGATGATGCCTAAGAACAAATAGGTTCAAGCCCTAAATAGAGACATTGAGACGATGAAATATGCCTTTTAACTAATGGTTGCTTGATTGGATGAGATCATTGCTAAGGTAGATAGGAATGAACATCCTAGCCATATTCTGACTCATGAAGATGATGAGCATTCATGTTTGAATTATGACGAAGAAGTTTCTCAGCCAAGTGAAGGGAATTATTAGGAAGGATAATCTAGCTATAGGAGTGTTTGAATTCATTAGCCAAGGATTCCAATGGAAGGAAATCCATTTCATCATATTATAGTTCCAAGAGTTCCATCAATGGCCACTAATTCTTGTCATGGAAAGCTTGATGAGGAAGATGAAGCAGGGCTTGCTAGAGTGTTCTCAAATGCTACCAAACTTCTATATGTAGAATTGAAGACTTTCAATTATGTAGATGGCACCAATGCTTTCTCAAGTTGGCTGAAGGTACTTGGCAAGCAGTTTGAGTTGGAAGAGAAACTAAATTAATTAAGGATACCTATTGTTTAATCTAGATTAGAAGATATGGCTTCTACTTGGTGGAAAAAAGAATCCCAAGATTATGAACAGAGCTTATCAAGGATTGAAACTTGATGAAATACAAGTTAAGGAGGAAATCTAAACAATCTTGTTAGACATAAGAGGCAATTGTGAAGTTAAAATTCCTAAGGCAAGGCCACAAATATGTTAATGATTTTTACATCAAATTTTGTAATCTATTCCATCAAGTTAAGGTAAACTAGGATTATGAGCAAATTTTAATTTGTCTAGGAGGTCTCAAAATGACATATTAGTAGGAGTTGTTATTTTATGAGCCATAAAGAGGCTTATCATTTGGTACTTAATATAGAAAAGAAACTAAGAGGATTTGGAAATAGGGGCAAACAAACTTCCAAGGTAAAGGATAAGGGATCCAAGTCCAAATCTAAAGACAAAGATGGCAGCCATGACAATAATACTGAGAAGGATAATAAGGAGGGCAAAGTTAAGAAGGACAAAGGTAAGGGAGGTAAGGGTCAAGGCAACAATTCATCAAAGATTCAGTGTTTTAGGTGTGAAGAATAGGAACATAAGTAATGGAAATGTCCACTTCTGAAGGCAATAAAGGACATGGATGTACAAATCATAGAAGTGGAGAAGACATTCATTCAAGCTCTTCAAAGAGGTAATTGTAATGCTCCCAAGATTGAGAAGGTTTCTAAATTAAATTCTTGTGCATTCATGGGGAATGTGAATAGAGGAGACCATCCTACTAGAAAATTGTTATTTCAGATTGGAAATAGATGCTCACTTAGTGAGAACTAGATTCATATTTTTATTGATGGGAGCTCAAGAAAATATTATTTTATTTAGTGTAGTTACTAGATTAGGTTTAGTAACTAAGCCTCATCCAAGATCCTAGAAGACACATTGATTATCTAGGGTTTAATCTTAAGAGGTGAGAGAGCAATTTACTTTGAAATTTAAAATTAGAAGTTTTCATGATGTTGTAAAATGTGATGTACTCCTAATAGATTGTACTAATGTAATTGTCAATAGACCTTAAAATTTTGGCAATGGTGCTCAATTTGATGGAGCAAGAAATGTATGGAGTGTCACTAAATTTGATGGAATCCATGAGTTGATTCTTATGACAATTGAATAAGTGAGGTAGTAAAGCTCACTAAATGCATCCTTAATCCTTCTATGAAAGAGGGAATGCATTAAGGAACATGATGAAACTGGTTTTTGTTTCTTTTTGTATCCACGATTGCTTCTAACCACGATGACTTATAGGTAGAAATTCCAATAGGAGTGATAGGCTTGAAGGAGCAATTTCTTAAGGTGTTTAAGGAGGAATTAAATGGATTACCACCAATAAGAAATGTATAATACCAAAGTGATTTCATTCCTAATGCTACCATTCTAAATGCGAAAGCATGTCAGATGGCACTAGATTAGCTGGTCGAATTGAAAAAGGAAAGTAAAGGATTTACTTGCAAATGACTTCATGTTAGAATTCATTTCACCTTATGTAGTTCTANTTAGTAAGATTGATTTAAAGAGTCGTTCTCATGAAATTAGAATCAAGCATGGTGCTAAATGGAAGATTTTTCTCAATATACTAGATGAATTGTTTGAGTGGTTGGTGATGCCATTTGGGCTCATGAGTGTGCTTGCTACATTCACAAGGTTGATGCATGATACACTTAATGACCTGATTAGTAAGTATTATATTATCTTTTTTGACGATATTTTGGTGTATAGCTCTAATGAGGAGGAGCACTTGGATCACTTAAAGAGAATGTGTCTTAAATTAGAGGAGGCATATTTGGTAATCAACGTAAAGAAATGCCATGTCTTCAAGAGGGAAATCACATGCTTAGGACATGTGGTTTCTAAAAACCAAATTAGGGTGGAAGTTACCAAGGTGAGGAAAATTAGAGATTGACCATCTCCTAAAAATGTCGAGGAGGTAAGACCATTCCTTGTTTTATCAAATTTTTAATGGAGGTTCATTAAAAATTTTAGTGATATTTCTTAATCCATCTTTGCTTCATTGAAGAAAAATAAAGATTTTAGGTGGCGTGATGAAACCTAAAGGAGTTTTAATGTTGTAAAAGCAAAAATAACCAATGAATTGGTGCTTGCAATTCTAGATTTTCAAAAGGTTTTTCAAGTGGAAGTGGATGCAAGTGAACTTGCAATTGGTGAGGTACTTTCACAAGAAGGTAGACTTGTTGCTTTCTTTTTTGAAAAGTTGAATAAGTCAAGGAAAAAATATAGCTTATATGAGAAGGAGTTGGACACAATTCCTTAAGCAATCAAGCATTGAGGCATTACTTATTGCCCAAGGACTTTAATTTGATGATGGATCATGAAGCACTTCAATTTCTAAATTTCCAAAAGCAGTTGAGTGCTAAACACATGAAATGGATTTCATAGTTACAAGAGTTTAATTTTGTGCTTAGGTATAAAAGTGGAAATCCAATGTTGTGGCTAGCACATTGTTTAGGGTGCATGTGGTGAATTCTAGCATGCCTCATATTAAAGGTATGGGTGATTTTGCTAATTTGTATGAACATGATTCAAATTTTGGGTAGGTTTGGAGGAGCCTTAAGGAATCAATGGTGAGTAGGATAGACCAATGAAGGGACTATCATATCGAAGATCAACTATTATTCAAAAATGGAAAGGTATGTGTTCTTAATTGTGATTTTAGGTAGAAAATTTTGTTTGAAAAGCATTGTAGTGGTATGGTAGGTCACATGGGCTTGGATAAAATATTGGAACTTGTGTGTAGGCACTATTTTTTGTTAGCTATGATAATAGAAGTTTCAAAATTCGTGAAAGAGTGTTTGACCTATCAAAAATTCAAAGCAGGTAAAGGAGTGCATAGACATTATATGCCTTTACCTATTTCCAACGGGTCACGGGAAAGCATGTTAATAGATTTTGCGAGTGCTATTTCAAAAAGAAAAAGTTGGAATGATGCTATTTTTGTTATAGTGGACAAGTTCTTCGAGATGGCATACTTCATTTCATGCAAGAAAGTAAGTGATGCATCTCATGTGGCAAATTTATTTTTCTAGCATGTTGTGAAGTTGCATGGTATTTCCTTGAATATTATTAGTGACAAAGAATCCAAGTTCACTAGTCATTTTTGGAGGTCCCTTTGGAAACTTTTAGGGACAAAGCTAAATTTTTCTAGTGCATATCATCTACAACTTGATGATCAAACTAAAGTGGTGAATAAATCCTTGCTAAAAATTTTAAGGTGTTTATGTGATTGACAATCCATTCAATGGGAAAATTTATTGTTTCATGTTGAATTTTTGTATAATAGTGCTTTTTCATGTTGCCATTGGTAAGAGTTCATTTGAGATGAATTATGATTTTTTATCCTAAGATGGTGGATAATTTATAGAGCATTGAGGGAGAAGCTCAACTTAGTGTTAAGTTTGTGAAAGAGATAAGAGAAGTATATGTACAAGTGAAATCAAATCTTGAGAAGAAGGCTGAACATAAAGTCTTTAAGAGGAATGAGAGTAAGTGAAAACCTATCTTTGCTATTGGTGATTTAGTTTGGATGCCCTTAAAGAATAAGAGATTAAGAAGTGTCAACTTCTCCAAGTTAAAAGTAAAGAAGATGTGTCCTTTCAAAATCAAGGCCAAAATTAATGATAATGCATTTGAGATTGACTCACCTAATGTTGTAGGTATATATTTTATATTAAATATTTCAAATCTTGTGCATTACCATGGACCAACTAATGATAAAACCATATGGAGCAGCATCAATGAGTTTAAATGGGCTCTTAACAAGTCAAAGCTTCAATGGAGAGGAAGGTAATCGTACTTAAGAGGAGAAAAGATTCTAGCACTTCATGAGTGAAGAGGGATGAGTACTTAATCCATTAGGAAGATTAATCTTCTGATGATGCTATAAGCATCCATGAGACCAAACTTGATGAGTGAGGAATCACTTCTACCCCTACTCCCTTGTTTACATGAGTTTACGTTTTTAGGGATAGTAGAGCTAGTGTAGGGACACCTCTTTTGATTCCCATTTCTTCACCCTATAGATGGTTTTAGTTGATTTTGGGTCTTGTGGAGACATCTTGGCTAAGAGTTGATTCCTCAAAGGAGACATCCCAAGTTCAAATGACATGTCTTACGTAAGAAGGATAAGTCTCTGGGGAGATGTCTCACTAGTGAAGGAGACATCCCAGGAAAGATGTCTCATAAGCAGAGGAGACATCCCATGTCCAAAGGATATGTCTCACACCGAAAGAAGACATCTTACCTATAAGCCATGGTTGACAGTGAGACATCTACAAAAAAGCTGAGACAACCTATATAGCTAGGAAAACTTTTAAGTTGGCAATTTCAAAATGGGAAATACTTATATAAAAAAGATGGAGATAGCCAAGGATCCTCAAGTTGAGCTTGAGGAAATTTTTTTAGGTTTCTTATCTTTCATTTTTAATAAATATTATTATTTTGACATAAGAGATATGTGAGATGATTGCCATGAGAGCATATGTGAAGAGTACATTAGTATGCATGTTCTTCTTAGATAATTATGTGTGTTTTGGCTTGGTGTCTTTTGTGTGCTTACATGTGTTTGGATCTCTGTCCGAAGTTTATGGGAAAGATCTCATTTAGTTGTATCTTGCATTGAGAATAATTATTGTGTGTGTTGTAAAGCCTCTTGCTCTACAATATGGTTGAGTGTTTGTGACAGAATTGGATGTTTGTGAATTGTGGAACCACCTTGCCGTAATCTTCTTTACATTAATTGAAAATACTTAGTTTTCTTGTTTTCTAGAATATTGGTTATCTTTCATAATATTTGGATTTAGTGGGAACTGAAGGTTAAGTTAATAGAAGAGAACTTGCTCTAAGAAGGAGTCATTTATCTATTTAAAAATAGTAAGAATAGATTTTGATGTGGCTAAAAAAAGTAATAAAATCTTCCAAGTATTGAATGATACCCATAAATGTACTTTTCATAAAATTACAAACACTATAGGTGAATTGAAATTTAGATCAAGTCATCCATCAATTCTGTGAGTGTAGTAAGAATCCAAAAATAACACCTTTAATGAACCAACAAGAAGTTAAATAAGGTCTTGGAATAAGAAGAGGCATACCTTGTGAAGGAATTTCAAGCAACGAAAAAATTATTTGGTTATCTTAACTTCATAGAAAATTAGTTCATAAAATTTGTATTTTTGGAAAGCTAGGAAGTTTTCTACAATTTGGAAAAAAGTAGTTCAAAAGATACCCAAAGGTTAAGGATATATTATGTTCTTTCCAATCTATAAAAAAACACAATAATTCTAGTAGTGTAACTTTGAGGTATGATAACTTAAAAGATTGTTAAGTTTCTAATGCTAAAAGTTTAACTAAACATTCCCAAAAATATTAGATTTCAAAAAAATCTAATATCATATTAAATTGTTGTACAATGAGGAAGAATTGATCTAATCATTGACTGTCATTAATTTTGGTAAAAATTTAGGATTTCAAAAATCTACCAAATTATAGAGCTAATTTCTTCCAAACTCTAATACATATAAAACTAAAATTTTAGCTACACATAGCCACCTATTTAGCTTTCTAATAAATCTATAATCACTACAAAATGTTGTGAAATGACTACGATATGATCAAAATAGTGAATATCCCCAACTCTAGCTTTTCAACTTCCAAGATTGGGTAAATAATGATGAATGATGTTGATGAATTGATTAATTGATGAATGATTGATGAATTGATGATGAAATAGTAAAATTCTTGCTGAAATTATATTGATGATTTTGCGATTCAAATTTTTAAGAGATGCCTTAGATATATATGTATGTGACAAGTGGGGCAAAGAGTACTAAAAGTAATACAATATAATCCTAATGACAAAAAAACCTTAGAATTTTAGTATATATATGGATTGGGGCAAAAATAAGATTACAATTGNTAGTATATATATGGATTGGGGCAAAAATAAGATTACAATTGACCATCAATTTGGAAATCTCCTATATTTTACTAAAAAAATTCCTATTTTATAATAAAAATAAAACATTATTATCTTTTATTCTAGAAAGGCAAGAATCCATCCTTAGAGTTGAAGGCAATCTTTAGTCTTCATCTTTGCTTTTTTTCTTTCTTTTTTATGCTCTAAATTATTATAGATTCATTGAGGTACTTGATCTTATGAGACAAAATTTTTTGTTAGTAAGTCAACAAGTTACTCTCTTGAACTAATGTGATTAGTTTTGATGGTTCATTGTTTCACTTCTTGCTTAATGAAATAGTACTTGATGTCAATGTGTTTGCATTTTTTGTGATGCACATAATCTTGTGAGAGTTGAATTTCTCTTATATTCTCATAATACAAATTTGTAGGGATCCACTTTGGGTCCCAAGAGTGAAAAAATTTTATTTAGCCAAAATATGTGTTGGAGGCATTTGTCCATGGCAATAAATTCTGCTTTGCATGTGGATAAGCTAATAAATGATTGTTTCTTTGATTTCGAGTATATTGGATTTTTTCCATGCATAATGAGAGCTCATGATGTGGATTTTTTGACATCATTGTCTCCTCCTCAATTAGTATTTGAATATGCATGAAGCTTATTGTCTACATTGCTGAAATGAATCGCAAAGTTGCAAGTTCCTTTTATATACTTGATGAGATGCACAAGTGCTTGCATGTGAGATTATCTTGGCTCTTGCATGAATATGGATAAGTATGATGTTGCTCATTCTAAATATGGTGGAGTACAATAGAGACATCGAAGTGATCCAATCATGACTTTATACATGGTTACATCTATGAGAGGATTTTTAACCTTATTGTTTAACTTTAAACTATATGGCAAAGGATTGCTAACTAGCTTCTCATTCCTTAAATTGAATTTTTTAACAATGGAATTTGGTTTAATGAATCTTTATTCCCTCCTTATGCTAGTTTACTTCAATTCCTAGAAGTACTTGAGTTCTCTAAGATCCTTCATTTCAAATTCAATTTTCATTTCATTCTTGAAATCTTTTGCTTGTCTTTTATTGGTGAAAATGAAGATAATGTCTTCTATATATAGTAATATGATGATGAATTCATCTCCTTCCTTCTTGAAATATAGTGATGGTTCAAACATGCAATTTTGATAATTCTTTTTTGTGAGATAGTCATTAATTCTTTGGAACTAGGCCATGGGTGCTTACTTTAGGCCATATAGAGCTTTGTTGAGTTTACACACTTTGTTTTCTTTTTCTTTGATAAACAACCTTTGGGTTGGTAGATGTATAATTCTTATTTGATATATCTATTTAGAAATGTTGAGTTGACATCTATTTATCAAACCTTTAGATCATTATGTGCTGCGATGATGAGAATGAGCTTGATGGTTTCAAATTTTGCTACTAGTGCAAAGTTTTCTTCATAGTTAATGTGTTTCTTTTATTTGAATCCTCTCACCACAAGTCTTCCTTTGTATATTATGACTTCTCATTTCTTATTATAAATTATTTTGTACAAACATCTACAATTAATAATCTTTTTATCTTTGGGTTTGTCCAGTAATTTCCATATGTTATTTCTTAAAATGACATTGTATTTCTTGTCCATGTTTTCTTTCTAGACTTTTAATTTCATGGCATCAACATTGGTTGGTTCACTTAAGACTACTAAATATGTCATATTTATAATATTATGAGATCTTATAGTTTTTTTAAATTTGGGTCTCACATTTGAGTGGAATGATGGTCTCTTTGAACCCAAGATTTTGAACTTTGATATGTTTTTGATTTCTCTTGTTGTTTGAAAGAATCATTTGTACTAAACTTTGTCTCATCAAATATAACATCTCTTGAAACATGTCATTTCTAATTTATTGGATCATAGCACCTATATCTAGTGGTGTGAGAATCATAATTAAGGAAGATGCATTTCTTTCCTCTATCTTTAAGGTTGTTAATGAATTGTTTTGGGGTATTTACACATCAATAACACCTAAATATTTTCATATGACTCAAGTTAGTAATTTTATTGTGCAGAACTTCATATGGAGATATGTCTTCATTGCTTTTGGTGATGATTAAATTAGAAATGTAACAAGTAGCTATGATGGGTGTATTTTAGTATTGGTTAGTGATGAATCATGTTTTTCATATGCTCTAATATCGAAGCGACTACAATATCGGGTACACGATATCAGGGTCCAAGATTCGATATCGAGTATGCAATATCGTGGCCCAAGATGCGATATTGGGTACGTGATATCGTGGCCCAAGATGTCATATTGTGCATTTGATATTGTAGGGTTACTCCCAAGTCTATAAATATAGCCCTCAGGCACATGATTGAGAGTATTTTTTGGCAATCAAGTAGTGAAACTCTTGCAATTTGTTCATTTAAGAGTTAGAATATTTTCGAAGTGCCTGTAATAGGAGGTCTAAGTGTGATCAGATCTTTATTCAAGCATTAATGTACCTGGACACACCATTGTGTTGGCAATAAAGATGAGCTCTTTGATTCATCCTTGCAGCACTTGAGACTTTCTTTCCTATGCATTTATATATTATGATTTCATGTAGTTTACATTAATGTTATTCATGTAGTAATTAATTTTGATTAATTACGCAACTCATTAAAATACACAAGCATAACCCCTTCGAACATACGTGTCACACTTGGTAGCTAAGAAATAGTTAGCATTTCATGACCTAGCAGTGTTTACACAAAGTTTAGGATGTGTCCGGGAAGTGGGAATGGTTACTTATGTTAGGCTAGATTAGACCATAGTTTACTTTGCACTTAATTACTCTCACTTTCATTCTTGTTCTTGGTGAGTAAATTGATAAAACACAAAATAATAAAAATCTTATGCCTTAGTCATAGTTAACCATACAATTGCATTTCACAAGGGGGATTGGGAAGACAACGAATGAACAACATGCACGCACTGTTTAGCTCTAGCGTACTTGGTAATTAAAGTCTACAAAATTCAAGCAAATCACACATGAACGCCTATGATTCATATGGTTGGGCAGAGGTGTACGTTGCCTCTCATCATTGGTGTTGTTACCAAGAACTTTAGTTCTATGTGTGCTATCTAAACTGAATGAAACTTAGTAACCTCATTGTTCAAACCCTAAGAGTCAAATCTTCTAAAAACAAAAATTATTATTACAATTAAATTAAATCATAACTGCACATTGCATATAAATTCATTAACATAAAATTTCTTCTTCTCACAGGAGCCTTTCTCCGTCTAGAGCAGACCAGGTGCCTTAGCAATACCAGGTGGTATATGCTCATCTTGTTGAATATGTACTAGACTTCACCTTCATCTCACATTAAGATGAAATGCTACGGTGGCACAACATGGAAGGTAGCATTGTGTTGCCACTTGATTGATCTGTTCTAGCGATGCTCCAGCTAATGCTCACACGACAATGACTTCAACATCTTCATGAAGAGTATGAGATGTGAGATCTTGACTCAAGGAATTATCATGCCACTAAAGCACAAAGGTTAAGGGATCGTTAGTTGGAGCACTCACACAAGCTTGTGAAGGGCAAGGGGTCAAACACCTTTCCACCTTCTCTTGGCCCATTGGATGGAGGTGAATACTTCTCTAGGGGCCTTTCCTTTGGTGATTCTCCTCTCTTTGACTTTGTTCAAGGGGTCCTCAACCAAAACGTGCAATCCATAATTCATAATCCAAGTTCTGGTCAGAATGAATCCAATGACAAAAATGGATCTAGAGGGGCAAGTCATGATAAGGGGGAAAAAGGCGATCATAATCGTGATTGTGATTGTGATCATTGAAGAAAGGATGATAGGCATCAACGTGAAGCAAGTTCTCCTTTTTCTTCCCCTTCATCATCTTCTTCTTCTTCATCTGGCTCAGATCGTGGTCATAGAGGGCATAACCATGATGAAGGTGATTGACGAGACAAGAACAACAAAAGGGACAATAAGGACAGTCGCAATCGAAGGCGTGGGTAATCCAAGGAGACCCATTGCCATGAAAGAAGGGTTAGTAGAGAACATTGTAGGCACCATCACCAATGCCTTGATGAACCTCTACTTGCCACTTAGAGCATGTTAAATATTGCAAAGGCCATGAGGATTCCAATAAGGCACATAAGGATAGCAGAATAAAGAGGTTAGACATGAACAACATCCCTCGATTTGAGAGAAGCTACAATGCTGATCCGTAAAATCATATTTAGCCATGTGCCTTGAAAAATATTGAGAATGACTAGAAGAAGTTGAAATTATTTCCAAGGACACTTATAAAGGAAGTAGAAAATTGGTACCAATCTTTGGAGCTAGAATCAATCAAGCAATGGAGTCCAATGTCAGAATTGTTCAATGACAAATATCAAATGTACTCCCAAGTGTTCAATTTGAGAAAGCAAATCCAAGGGTGAAAACAAGGAAACCATGAGCCCTTTGATGCCACTATTAGCCAATACTACTGTCTGTTGCATAGGTGTCCCAGCCATGGATACTCTCAGCTTAATCAACTTCCCCATATCATAGACAAGTTGTGGTTTGAAACAAGGAAAACCCTTGGCATCTATGCCCAAGGGAGATTGATAGAGTTAAGTGCCTATCGGATCCAAAAGTTAATTGAGCAGGTAGCTAAGGAGGAGGGAGAATTAAGAAAGCAAGAAAGTGAAAAGGAATACAACAGGGATCTTTCTATATGCAAAAGGGAAGTTTGATTTTGTCATAGTGAGAATGAGTTAACTAGAGATGAGGTGGTTAACCAGAAAACCTTGCCACTTCAAAAATTGCAATCTAAAATCATAGCTAAGGGTAACCAATTATGGGACTCTATGAACAACAAGTTTTAGGCTGTCTTAAAAATTGCTGAAGAGTCTAAAGAGCAAAATGGTGACCGTGAACGCCGGAGACATAAGAAAGCTAAATGAGCCATATCTAAGGGTAAGGGTAAAATGGCTACGATAGAGATGGTTGTGGATAGAGACTTGGATGATGATGATGGGTGTGACATTTTCCAGTATGAACATCCTAAGGGATGTTGCCCAATTATGTCACACTTGTAGGAATCTGGGGTATATGCCTTACATCCATAACTTGCACAAAGGTAAACACCCAAAAGATTACCTTATCCACAAGGCAATGCTCGACAGTTCCACCAACCATAGGTATTATCCAAGTGCTACTCCACCACAACCCTACGAATTATACTAACAATGGTAGCACACAATCATGGGTACTAGTACCTCCAAGACAGCAGTACCCTTATTGGGAGCCAAATCCCTATGGTTACTATGTTTAGTAACCTTCATCTCCATAGGACTCCTCTAGTCATGTTACCGCTTACCAACCTCACCACTATCCTCCTAAAATGTACCAACTACCCTATGCAAGGAGAGATGCCACCTACTATCCTCATGCTCCTCCTATCCTTGCACCTACTCCTCCATCTCCTGCACAACTAACACCTACTCCATCTATGCAGGGTGAGTTGCCTACCCAACCACAACAAAGAAACTATACGAGGGTGGTTAATCTGCAATTGGTTAAACTATGATAAAAGAAAAGATCCTTCTTTCAGCCTCACAGTCCACCAAAGCCCTCAGACACATCAATGGTTGGTAACCCTGCTCCTCCACCTTCCTCTATCTCACCTTTATACAAGTTCCCTTCAAATCAAAATCCCTCTTAAATCGATACTGTAATGTTAACCCATGTTGTATCTGATTGGATTCGAGCCGGTAACTTGCCTAGGAAGTTAACTGATCTTGAGAGTCCCTTAGTATATTTGTAAATGACTAAGAATTAGCCTTGTAAATCTCTTATTAACTCTATTTCTAGTGTTAATTTGATCTCAATTGAGATGTACACGATGTAGAACTTTTCTCCCTTGAAGAAGAGGAAGATCGGGTTGGAACTGGTGGACTAGTCCATCACTATTCCATTGGGACTAGTACAGGACATCATAATCACTATTTGTGGGTAGTCATATCCCACTAACTTATTAGTAATCAAGGTGGAGAACTATAAGGGGGACTTCCCAATTATTATGGGAAGGGTGTGGTTAAGCACCGTTGATGCCAAAATGGGCATTATAAATCTTTCCTTGGAGATATCCAAAGAAAATGAATTTGGAAAGATCAAGAAGAAGAAGGTTCCATGTATCATGTACAATGATTTAGGGTGCCATTGTGTGCAGAAGATATGATCAGTAAAGTGAACATCTATCTCTACATGTAAGTAGTGTGCACCAAAAGTTGAAATCCAAAGATGTCTGTACGTGGTAGCTACAAAACAAGAAGGCACCCACTGGCTGATAGTTGATTCTAGCAGTAGTACATTATGCATGGGACCTACTAAGGACCTAATGTATGAATACGTTGCAAGTCTGGATGAACTCGAGCAAGTTCATCACTAGCTTTCCAAGGGAGTAAATGATGATACCAATTGGGAAGAGTTGGAGATTCCTGATAGTTTCAAACAAGAATCCCTTGAATTAAAGACATGACTAGTCAGGATGGAGTATGTGTTCTTGAAAAATGGAAGGTCGATCATTATTAATGCCAAGCTTGTTGCAGAAAAAAAGAAAATGTTGATGCAGGTTGTGGAAAAATGGTCAGCAGTCTTTGCCTAGTCATATTCTGAGCTCCGTGGTATAGATCCAAGAATATGCCAACACTGAATATACACTAACCCCATCGTTAAGCCAAAATGAAAACTGCAGTGATGTTTGAATCCCAAATTAACGCAGATTGTCAAAGAAGAGATTAAACAACTCCTCAAGGCAAGATTCATCTACCCTATTGTAGATAGTGAGTGGGTCAGTCCACTCGTGATCGTGCCCAAGAAAGAAGGCAAATGGTGAGTGTGCATCGACTTTCAACTGCTCAATATGACAACTTTCAAAGATCATTTTCCATTGCCTTTTGTCAACCAAGTGTTGGACACCATTTCTAGGCACAAATATTATAGCTTTCTAGACTGTTATGGTGGCTATAACCAAATCTGAATCGCACCAAAGGACTAGGCAAAGACAACTTTCACAAGTCCTTGCGAGACTTTTTCTTATTGTCTACTGCCATTCGGTCTATGTAATGCCCCAACCACATTCCAAAGATTAGTCCTTAGCATTTTCTAACAACAAATTGGTAGTGGGGTAGAGGTCTTCATGCATGACGTTTCTACCTATGGAGCTACATTCGAGCAAGCCCTAGACTATGTTGAGCAGGTGTTGAGGAGATGTGTCAAAATAAACCTCTAGCTCAATTGACAAGAGAGTCATCTTATGGTCTAGGAAGGCATAATCTTGGGGCACTATATTTCAAAAGCAGGAATCGAAGTGGGCCCTGAAAAAATAAGGATCATCCAAGGAATAACCCATCAACAGGAAATAGTTAAAGTGTGGTCATTCCTTGGTCATACTAGCTACTACCGACTTTTCATTGAGAATTTCTCCAAAATCACCAAGCTGTTGGTTGAGTTAACAAAGAAAGATGCATCTTTTTTCTAAACCTCTGCATGTGAAACAACATTTACACAACTAAAGCAAAAGCTTGTTTTAACCCCAATTCCACAAGCACCTAATTGTTCAAGACCATTTCATGTGATGATTAATGCATCAAATTATGCTTTGGAGGTAGTGCTTACATAGTTGGATGATCAAAAACGTCCATATTACATTCACTGCGTAAGCTGAAGTATCGTAGGTGCATAGCTGAACTACACCACCACGGAAAAAAGAGTTGATGATAGTGGTGTTCACATTAGAGAAGTTCAAGCACTATGTGCTTAGTTATAAAGTGTTCATGCACACAGATCATAATGCCATTTGGTTTCTAATGAATAAACCAATGGTGAACCCCCATGTCATATGATGGCTCGTGATTTTACAAGAGTTCGATCTCACAATGGTACAAGAGTGAACACCTTATACATTTGACATCAAACCTTACTTGGCAGCTGAGAGAGAAGAGAGAAGAGAGAAGAATTCTACTGCTGCCAATGCCAAGATTGTGCCTTTCATTGTCTATCCACAAGCATGCCATCAATCTTGTTCCTTGCAAAGTTGCTTCAGCATCGATCCATTCCAAGTGTTCCCTCCAGATCCAATCCATTGTTGTATGATTGTCATTTGCACACACAACACAATCTTATATTAGCAAGGGTAAATGAATTACAATGTAGTTGATACCTTGCTTCAGTGAAAGGTCCATTGGTTGAGTTGTGGTATGGCTAATACAAATATGGAGATATAAGATTTGGTGACTATCGAAGGTGTAGGGGCTAGGAGAAAATCAAAAAAAATTGGACTAGGACCCCCATGACTAAGAGCGAACCTCTAGTAGCAATAGAATGGAGGAGGAAGAAGAATAAGAAAGATGGAGAAAAAGAGACAACTATAATGTCGATGAAGTGGATGTCAAGATGGAAATGAACAAAATAGAGTGGATTGCAAAAAATGTTAAGGGAAAGAATTTAACAGATGTACCAAGTAGGAATGCCAGTCGGTCCTCCCCAAAGCAGGCTCATGCCTTTGATGCCCTGACAAACCCACATTCAAAGAGTCCGTAGGCTCTAGGAATGTCATTTGGAACAAAATTTAAAGTCTTAATCGCAAGAATTTACCAAAAACAAAACAATGCATCCACCAAGATATACACTAATGATACAACTGACAATGAGGTGAATAATGAAGAAAGAATGATGGAAAGGAGAGAATGGAATGGAGTCTTAAGCACAGGGTGATGTACAGCCCCTTCTGTGTTTCATGATTAATGTGACTTAGTAGATTCCATTCCAAGTTCGGCCTCAAACAAACCACATCCAGTGACTTCGCATTAATGCATTCGGCTAATCCATCCACTTGAATAACAAGAATGCCTTCCCCAAGAGCCACCACTATTCTGACGAAACAAATGAGGATAGAATGGGAAGCGAGGAGGGCCTTAGTTAGAGGGAACATTTTTATTTTAGTTCCATAACTAGTGCTTGTAGCCTAAGGGATTATTTTGTCTAAGGGGTGTGCTTTGAATTCTCACTTTTTTTCTTTCTTCTTGTTTGTTTGTTATATATATATATATATATATATATTATGCATGAGAACCACACCATGCAAAGACTTTGTTATTTTTATTAGCTTAGCTTCCCGATAATTGGGTAACGTCAAAACGGTAAGAAAACTCAAGAAGAAAACATCCAAGCACCCAAGAGAATGGCCAACACAAATGCACCAAGTTCCCTTGAAGTCACACGCTTTTCAATCCTTGAGTCCTTCCTTAGTTTGAGAAATGCCCAGTCACCGATTCATTACAATTCTTATTGTTGAAAAAGGGACTGTGCAATTCCAAGCCAAGAGAGACCATAGAAATTTGTGGATGAACGGATGAAGTGGACTCAATGCCTATCATATCAAAAGAAACATACATTAGTATCAACATCGTAACTTAAAGGTAAAAACCAAACATTAGCAATCAATAGGAAAACAGTTCATACCATCATAAAGAACACTTATTGGGTGACAAACTTACAAGATGGATAACACACACACAAACACACACAAAAAATGAAAAGGTATAACGATGTTGTAAAACAAAAATAAGAAAAGTTGGAGAAATTTGTAAAACAAAAATATGCAAAAAAAAATGTGTAAAACAAAAATGTGTAAAACAAAAACATGTAAAACAAAAATGTGTAAAACAAAAACTAAAAAGAACTGAGGGCCCCTAATGATCAGCATAGGTGGCCATCTCCCCCATGACTGAATGGAAAGGGAGAGATCTTAAATAATGAACGCATATTTGAATTTCTTAGAAGTGTCCAACTTCTCCTGATTGATGTTCTTAGATTAAGGGGTGGAAGTCAACGACACTCATACTCCAATGTATCTATGCCTTCGTTGTTAGCGTGGGTTGTTCCCCCAGTTCGTTCCATGCATGTTGGTGGGCTGCTTTCTTGATCAGCTGTCAACCACTGGGTGTTCTCTTATTGTGTGGTTGCTACATATAGGCACCATTGTATTTGAGTCTCTTGGGCACACCAGTTGCATGCAGGAGATGCTGAGCATTCCTCCATGTCATCACCCTATGAGTCACTGTATGTGATGCACGGAACTTTCTTCTTCTCGATCTTTCCATAAATTTTTACCTTAGATATCTCCAAGAAAAGATCACAAATCCCTAGGCATGTGTCTATTGTACTTAGCCATGCCCTTCCCATTATAATTAGGAAGTCCCTTTTATTGTTATTGACTTCTATCACCAAGAAATCAGCTGGGTATGACCAACCACACACAATGGTAATGATGTCCTCCACCAATCCCAAGGGAATGGTGATGGACTGGTCAGCCAGCTCAAGTTGAATATTGCTCTTCTTAAGTTGGGGCAGGTTTTAGGCTTGATACATTTCTCATGAGATTAAGTTGACTTCGGAACCTAAGTTAAGAAGAGCCTTATGAGGTTCGTTCCCAATGGCTTTTAGATAGATTAAGGGACTTCCAGGATCAGAGAGTTTTCTAGGAAGGTGGCCTACCTTAATCCAGTCGGTAACGGTATGCATTAACATAACCGTATGCGTTAAGCTCTATTGTTGGACTTAAGAGAGCTCTAAAGCCTTGTATGTTGGAGGAGCATGCATAGACTCAACCGCTTTTGGTTGTGAGATCTTGTCTGAGCTTTTGGTTCTAAAGAAAGATCTTCTCTTTGTACGGTTGCTAGAACCAACAATGGGTTAAAGGTTTACGGCTCTCATAGCATTACATTGCTGCAGTTGAGTGGGGAGTTCCCCTTGCATTGTTGGAGCAGGTGGTAATGGAACTACCAGTGTAAGAGTGACGGATGGATTTGGAGGATGGTACGTGTGTGGAGTGTCTCCCATAGGAGAAGGAGTCCTGAAATACTCCTAAACTTGGTAGTGACATTATGGAGTTGCATGACCCATAGAGTCACTTGGAGAAACTAGCTGCTGCACATAATAGCCATAAGGATCTGGTTGCCGCTAAGGGTATTATTGTCTGGGCGGTGGCATCCCCCATGACTGTGGATGTTGCCACTGCTAAAGTTACCCGATGGGTTGTGGTGGAGTTCCACTTGGATAGTACATTAACGGTTGGTGAAACTGTCTTGGGTTACCTTGGGGATAAGGTAACCTTCGAGGTGCCTGCCGTCTGTTAAGTCTTGGGTTGAGTGCATATATCCTAGACTCTTGTAGATGTGAGATGATTGGACAACATCCCTTAGGATGGTCATATTGGAAGATCTCACATCCATCGTCATTGTCTGTGTTAGAATCCACAACCTCATCGGAGATAGTAATTTTTCCCTTACCTTTGTTACATGCATGGCCTGAATCTCCCCTCTTTTTCTTATCAGAGTCACTACCTTGTTCCTCCTTAGACTCCTCTACAATTTTCAAGACAATTTCAATTTTACTGTCTAAGGAGCTCCATATTTCATCTACCATAGTCGATACTTCTATTGTTAGCTTTTGAAGCGGCACGATTTTTCTGTTCACCAACTCTTCGAGTGGTGACTCATCCTCCTCATCACAAAATCTCACTCCCTTCTTTCAAAGGGAAGAATCGCAGTTATATTCTTCCATGCTTTCTCTTTTCTGTAGCTCCCCTTCTTCTTTGGCTTCTTGCTCCAACAATCGATGAACTTCATGGGATCTAAGTTCTTATAGTCTCCCTTGGGCATAATTCCCAAGGGTTCTCCTAGTCTCATGTCTTAGCCCATCTATGAGGTGGCTTAGTTGATCCCGTTGTGTGTAGCCATGGCCCGGGCAACGATGTAGCAATGCGTAATATCGGCCCATGGTAGCATCCAAGGGTTCGTGATTACCCTACTTCCATCCTTGGATCTACTTACGCAAGTTATACACTCTGGAGTACATTTGGTATTTATTGTTAAATAATTCTAGCATTATACTTCACCTCCTAATGGTTTTCGATTCTAAGAACCAGTACCAACTCTTTGCTTCCTTTATGAGTGTCCTAGGAAACAACTTTAATTTCTGCCACTCATTCTCAATATTTTGCAAGGCGCAGGCATCATGGAATGCCTGTAAATGATTTTGTGGATCAACGTTGTATCCCCCTTCTAAGCATGGGATATTATTCATATCTAATCTTTTGATCCAACTATCTCTTTGATGCCTTGTGGGTATTCTAACTGCCTCTGTTATATCTAGCATACTCCGGGTTGCAAGTAGGGGCTCGTCATGATCATCTCTCTCATGACATCTATGATGCCTGCGTTGTTCCCTACTTTCCCTTCATTCATGCCTTGACTCTCTAGAGTGCCCTAGTCCTCTCTCTCGACTCTCTCATTAAGGTCTTTCATTAGGCTCACCCTTATCCTCACCATTATGCTCTTGGTGGCTACGCCTTGATGTGGAAGGAGAGGGTGAATGGTGTGATGAAGGGGAAGAAGAAGGAGAACCATCGCCATGACAATGCTTCTTACCTTCTCTTCGATTGCTACAGCCTCGATCGTGATGACGATCTAAGTGCCTGTCCTTATCATGTGTTGTTGTTCCCTCAGTGAACAGATGGCGTTCACGGGGATCAAAACTAGGGTTGTGTATCGTGGAGCGTAGGTTATGATACCCCACCTTTCTCACCATCGTTAGGAGGGGGAACATCATTCAATAGAGAACCTATTATAATGGGTTCACCATCTCCGATTTCGCTTAGGACGTGTGGGACCCCTAATGTATGGTGGCTCTCTTGCATCGAGTCCCTTAAACGTTGTGCTTCTGTGGGATGATAATCCCTTGTGTCGAAATCACCTACAATGTATTCAGCATATAGCTGTGTCATGCTGATCTGTGCAAGAGCACGAAGGAGCATGTTTGGGACTGACCAATCTAGAGGTAACACTATGTTACCTTGCAAGTCTCTCCATTGCAGCTATTCATCCTGATGGAGGATAAAGGTAAAATCAGGTATATACTCATCATGATGAGTATATACTACCCGATGCTGTTGAGGAACTGGTGGATTTTGGTTATGTGTTTGATGCTGCCGACTGTTTCTTGTATGATCCCTAGGTGGTGAATTTCTCTTATGAGAAGAAGACATCTTGATTTAATTCGGTGTGCTATTAACTGTTATATAGTTTTTCTTTTAACTAACCCTAAGGGTTCATTTAAGCTCCCAACGATGTGGATAATTTTCTATGTTCTACTTAGCGCACAAACACTTAGTCCCTGGCAATGGCGCCAATGATGAGTGATGAGGTACCCCTACACTCAACCATACAAATACGAGCGTTACACGCGCGATCCAGTCGAACTCCGTAGACTAAGTGCCTACACGCCTTATGGAACACTTAAGGTTAATCATTCATTGTCTTCCTAGACTTATATTTGTCATGATTGTATGGTTAAGTAAGTTTGAGGTATGTGATTTTTACATCTTTTCTATTTTATCTCCTATGCTAATGAGGTGAAGGGTGAAGAGACTAATTAACTAACTTTAGCTAACTAACTAAGCCTTAATTAATCTAGCATCAGCATCCGTTCCCACTTACTGTTCACACCCTGAACCAATGCAACCTTGGCTACCAAACACTATTCATTACTGGGATTACCAAGCCTAACGCACATGCTCAAAGCGGTCGTACTGAATGCACTTAACTACGGGAGAAGGGTTTAGAGAGATTTAATCAACTAATAAAACATTTAAATGATAAACAATAAATAACAGTAATTAAAATCCTATTTAGCCTATTCCATGCACTGCAAGGTTTATCCAAGAAGTTTGTCTTTATTTTCGTACACAAACTTGTGTTCAGGTACAATATTTGCTCGAATAAAGATCCGTTCACTTTGGAGTTCCTACTGCGGGCACATGGAAATTATTCTATCTTCGGAGAGGTAAAACTGCCAGAGTTTCGCTACGGTCTAGGCCTAGAATGGGAAACAAGGGAGAGCCACCTCTTATTTATAGATTTGGCAGCGCATCGCGATATCGCGTACGTGATATTGCAGGGGATGCGATATCGCGGCCCATGCGATATCACGTCCCATCACTAATAGTGCACATCCACTAATCAATCGAACCTTCTATAACTTGAGCCCTAGGTTCTATATTCCAAAAACATCTAAAAAGCATACACCCTTAAATAGAAGAAAAATTAGAGGCATTCAAATAATATAGAGTTGGATGAGCATGTTTAGCTATGTTGCCAAAAGATAAATAAATTTTTATAGGCTGATGATCTATTAAAACTTCTTTATGTAAAGTTTTAATGGTAGCTTGTAAATGCTAATTAAAACTACTAAATAAATAAAACTTGTATAATCTAGACTTAGCTTCTTGAAATTCATTCCAAGTAATAGATAAAAAAAAAATTAAATTATAGCATAAATTATAACAATCAATTAAGCAAAACCATTCTTTAAAATTGTCCCATTCAAGTTTTTTTGATAAAGAGAGGAGAAATCTTTGATCTTCATTTCTATTAGTTGCAAACTCAATCATATTAAAGTCTCCACCCGTTTTTTTGATAAAGAGAGGAGAAATCTTTGATCTTCATTTCTATTAGTTGCAAACTCAATCATATTAAAGTCTTCACCCATGAGCCAAGGATCTTTGGGAAGAACATTCAAAAGTTCACACCATAATTTAATCCTTGCTATAGAACTATTAAGAGTGTATATGTTAAATACCCTGAGGACTACTAGGTTCTTCAAAAATGGCCAAAACAACTATGTTAGCATTGTCTTCAAAGATGCAACTCTTCTTGTTACTTTTGAGTAGGAAGTCATTAATTCTGTGGACCTAATTCCTTGGTAGTTGCTTGAGTCCATAAAGAGCTTTGTAGTGTTTGCATACTTTATTTTCTTGGCCTTAGGTTTCAAATCTTTCTCGTCGAGGTATGTACACTTTCTTCTAAAACACCATTGAAGAAGGTTGAATTTAAGTCTATTTGATACATCTTCACCTTCAAATGTGGTGCAATGAAGATCATAACTTAGTTTTAAATTGGGCACAATGAAGATTGTAATTTGATTTTAAATTGTGTAGCCAAAACAAAATATTCATCTTAGTTTATGTGCTTCTTTTGTTTGAATCTCCTTGCCATTGATGCTTTCTTATTCATCAATTTTCATTTTGGACACCTACTTGATATCAATTACCTCATTGAAGACCTACTTACCTCATTGAAGTTGAGTTGCTAAGGACCGTGTTTTCTCCGTTATTTAGACATACTCCTTTTGCGTGACATCTTTTATACTTTTGTCTTCAATGCTTCCGTCATACTTGATGGCTCATGAACTCGGGTGAATATGCAACATTTGACTTGGCTTGACGGGTTGTGAACTTGTTTGAAAGTTGGTATCCAAGATTTGAGAGGATGGGTGGCTCCGTTCCACCCAAGGCCTTGGCTGACCAGCATTGAACTGAACTGAACTCAAGATTTAATATGTACGATTGCAGCAGCAGGGATGACAGAAACAGTGCTTCCAAAAGCTTTCTTTTCCAAAGCTATGTTACAGCATAAGCTGGGCAAGTCCATGAGATGAGATGCCATCAGAAAGAATACTATGCAAATGAATAAAGGCTTAGCTAATAAGCATAGCAATACAGTGAAACGTAACGTTTCGTTTGAAAATTACCATTTTCTACAAACTACAACAGATAGAGCAACAATCCCTAAAGTCGTAATGATCTGCATCTCTGTAAGCGGGAATCATAGCATTCATAGTAAACCACAGATTGAGGAGCAGAACACTTATTTTCATCATTTTTATTGTTGTCCTCGTTTTTTCTTTTCGTCTTTCTTCTATTTCTTCTCCTCTTTGGCAGGGCCGACGCTCACAAGCTCTGTCCCGCAGAGTTTCCTGAGGCTCAGCGTAATTTTCACCGGATCCGCCTGCCCGATCACTGTGATCTTGTTTTCCTTTATGTCAATGGAAACAGATTCCACTCCTGCACTCCACAACCACAACGCTTTTGTCAGAGCCTCGTCGGTAGCAGGGTAAGCAATTTCACGAGCAATGAAATTGGATTTTTCGTAATATTTTGCAATTCTTCGAATTTTACTTACCCTGCATTCCTGCAGCGGTCTTCAGCGCTTTCTGCCTCATTTTAGAGTCCTCAAAGGAAGCAAGCTTGACCACGACTTTCTGAAAACGAATTTAATACGGATTCTCGGTAAAATTAAACTTGAGCTTGTCCTGTGTCCTAGATCAAACAGAGGGAAACTCAAAAATTAGGTCATGCTTAGGCGTTTACCTTCATGTTTTGGAAACCGAAGCCGAATGGAGAGCGCGGACGAAGTTATGTCAGCAGAGGAAGAGGAATCAAGGAATGGAGAGCGATTCAGGTTCCTCTTCTTTTCTGTATCTGTTCTGCTTTTTCAATGCAAAATCGATGGCCGATGGGCCGGGGTTTAAATAAAAATAGCTTCCTTCTCATTTCTGAGAAACGCTAAAGCTGAACTGGGCTAGCTTCCGCGTAATTGCTGCAACCTTGACCTGTTTGAATGAAATCAATGGAGTTTCTGGAGACCTCTGACTGTCGTTAAACCGAGGAGAGAGGCTCCTCTCCGCGTGGGAAAAAAAAATGTGATAAATTTCCAGGTCCAACCGAGTGGCCCATCTGCTAATCAAATATGAACACAGTTCTTGTGGAATTTTTTTTCTGAAATCTGTTGCGCAAACTGCCGAAACCATACGATAGATAGGGGGTTACCGGCGGCTCAAATTTGGACCGAGGT
The DNA here is from genome assembly GCA_015680685.1 of Gnetum montanum. Taxonomy (NCBI): domain Eukaryota; kingdom Viridiplantae; phylum Streptophyta; class Gnetopsida; order Gnetales; family Gnetaceae; genus Gnetum; species Gnetum montanum. The sequence goes on from MNCI01004524.1 coordinate 98,809, forward strand.
AAACATTCCGTACAGGATTTGTGATGATTAGGAAACTTGGGACATAGACTTTTTTAGTAGTTGGAGTTTTTTATGATATGCTTGTGAAAACTGATTTACAACGGACTTTTCGTATAATTTAGTTGTTGAAGTTGCAGTGGCCTCCACACTTATCATAGTATGGTCCACGACTGTAGTCGAGTCTATGCGGTCGTGCCTGGTTTCATAAGTCTTTGATTGCATGTTATAGCATTCACCCTTGACTAAGTCTAGACCGGGATTTTCTAAAAAGGACGTCTGGTTCAAAATGTCGGCGTTTGCATTTGCATCTATTTACCTGGACATTTAATTCTACACATTTTTGCATCGCGTCAAAATTGATGGTTCTCCATGGAAACTGACGGGAGCTTCCGCACTATACCTATCACCATAAGCATTGTAAAATGATATTAACAATTTAGAAATACCCTTTGCTGATGACTTGTTTATTTGAAGCAAGTATCTTCTATGTGAATCAAGATGTAGAAACTTTACCCCAGGTTTTCAGTAATCACGGAATTATTCATTTGACTTTTTAAAATATATATAAAATGCTTTGTAATCAAGATGTAGAAACTTTACCATAGGTTTTCAGTAATCACGGAATTATTCATTTGACTTTTTAAAATATATATAAAATGCTTTGTAATCAAGATGTAGAAACTTTACCCTAGGTTTTCAGTAATCACAGAATTATTCATTTGACTTTTTAAAATATATATAAAATGCTTTGTAAGTATTAGGGTTCAATTTTATATAAAATGCTTTGTAAGTATTAGGGTTCAATTTTAATAGCAACATTGAGTTAAAAAGTTCTAATGTGAATGAGGTGTTAGCCTAGTGGTAAGATACTCATTGAGTTTAATTCTAGTGAGCATAATTCTAATGGGCAATGCTGAGTTATATATCTTGAGGAATAACAATGAGATGTTAAGCTGCAAGTCATGGGTTCAATTCTACTAGGCAATGTTGAATTATAAAAGTTTTAGTTGGACTCTATATCTTGGGGATACCTATATTAAAATTATTTCAGGGTTCCAACACTACCCCTATATATTTTGGAGAATGCCTATATTACAATTATTTACCTATCGTAGGCAATGCTAAATAATATTGGTCAACACACAAACTACTAATCATAGGTTTTTGATGAAATACACCATTCCATGTAAACAAAAAGCTTCATGGTGATTTTTTTAAATTCATTGGATTATTTCACATGATTTCTAAAAATTTTCATCTCCATGAAACATGATTTTTTTCTATATTTGCAGTTGATGCTTTCTACTATTGATTTATTGTTTATTATGCAAAAATTGATATTGGAAATTTTCTAACAAAGAACAGAAGAGAGGGTACTTTAGAGAAGTCTACCGATTAATAAAGAAGTGGTGTCTTAAGGTCATAAAATTTTTTAATACAAATACTTCATTACTCATCCATAGTGAAGACCATCTTCACCAAATTATACATATATATTATAAATTTTAGAAAATTACTGGTGTTCATATGGTCTTCAAGTGACTGTAGATTAAACCAAATTGATAATTTGGGGTACAAGAAATAACTATTATAATTTCCATTTTGGCCTAGCTCATCTATTTATTTGCCCCTTTTCAACAAAATCAGCCAGATAGAGAGATCACAGTACTTGAGTGGCCTAGCTCATCTATTTATTTGCCCTTTTTCAACAAAATCAGCCAGATACAGAGATCACAGTACTTGAGTGGCCTAGCTTATCTATTTATTTGCCCTTTTTCAACAAAATCAGCCAGATACAGAGAGATGTGTATGATTGGCAGAGAAGTAAAGAATAACACAAATGCAGTGATGCTGATTTACAGGTAAATCACACAGCAGACACATATATGTTCGATCAAATATGTCTGCCGAGCTCTCAAGTGCAATGGAAAGCACAGATTTTAAAAACATACTACAGTTAAATTCATTAGAATTTTTGGGCCATTATCCGCCAAGGCCAATTGGTCGCAGGGTAAACGGTTAGGCACAAAGTCAGTTGAAAATATTGTGACGGCTCTAAATCAATGCAGTTCTTCCGGCCATCAAGCAAGGGAAAAAACTGTCTACCAATTAAGAATTTCGTAAGCTGTAAGATTTTAAAATATAACTTTCAAGTATCAACCGACATAAGAAAACACGAAAAATGAAATGCCGTTTAAGAGTAAAATTCGTTTAGATCCGTTTCAACGGCCATGCATATCGTCTGATCAAGGTTTTCAGCCTTCCTTAAGGGCGGTCAAAACTCAAAACTTTGATATCCAAGCCTTAATCTATGTGAAAATGCCGCAGCGAGCTGGAAAAATCTGAAAAAAATACAATAACCTGACCTTGCCCAAGAAGGCTCTAGGATGGGAAGTGAAGTTTGTGCAACAAACCACTAAAGCAAAAATTCTATTTTAAGAACACTCCAAACAGAAATGATTCAAGTCTTACTAAGTCGAAAGATCTGTAAGATATTATATTTTGATAGATTATAAATTGACATGATAAAAATAATTTAAATAAGCTTTTTGCTATAATATTATAAAGTTGTTCCAAATGAGTAGTCATAATACAAATGGAAAAAAATATTTGTAATTCATCTTTATTCACATCGTACAACCTGCGAATAGCCTTTTTCTTAGAAAAATTGAATCCATATTCCACTTTCAAATTAAAAATACACTTTCCGCACGGTTACGTAACGGCAACGGCAACGAGCAGCAGGAACAGCGACGCGTGGCGGTCAGCGTCAGCACCGTATCCCTGCCCAGCGGTGTCTTCCATCACTGCACAACACGGTTTTCTACTCAGCAGTGTAGGATCCCATTTTCCTCTATGGCTGAGACCGGTACGGTACCATACAGGGTAGTCGCTCTAGGCGATAGTCTTTTACGGATCCAAAGTTTACGGATCAACCCTCTACGTTTACGGATCAACTCTTTATGTCTGCTAAGTTTACGCGGCAACCCTGGCCAGAACGGGCCCACACTCAGAAGCTCTGCCCGGCCGAGTTTTCTAAGCCTTTTCGTGATGGCTACGGGATCCGCATCTCCGTTCACTGTGATCTTGTAGTCCTTTGTGTTAATGGATACAGATTCCACTCCTGCACTCCACAAGCACAACGCTTTCGTAAGAGCCTCGTCATATTTTGCAATTCTATGAATTTTGCTTACCTTGCATTCCGGCAACGGTCATTAACGCTTTCCGCCTGATCTTAGAGTCGTCAATGAGAGCACCCTGATCACGAATCTCTGCAAACGAATTTGATACGATACGAATTCTCAGTAAAAATTAAACTTGCAAGTAGTGCGTATCCGAACTCAAATGCAAATGAACTCAAAAATTAAGGCACGCTTAGGCGCTTACCTTCATTATTTTGGAAACGGAAGCCAAATCGAGAGTGCGAATGGACTTACGCGGCGGGCCCAGACATAGAAGCTCTGCCCAGCCGAATTTCCTGAGCCTCATCGTGATGGCTACGGGATCCGCATCTCCGATCATTGTGATCTTGTAGTCCTTTATGATAATAGATACAGATTCCACTCCTGCACTCCACAATCACAACGCTTTCGTCAGAGCATCGTCCGTAGCAGGGGCATGCAATTACACAAGCAATGAAACCGGCCCTTTCATAATATTTTGCAATTCTACGAATTTTGCTTACCTTCCATTCCGGCAACGCTCCTTAGCGCTTTCTTGGTCATCTTAGGGTCGTCCACGGGAGCAAACCTGAGCACGAGTTTCTGCAAACGAATTTGATACGATACGAATTCTCAGTAAAATTAAACTTGCAAGGAGTGCGCATCCTAAATCAAACGCAAATGAACTCAAAAATCAAGGCACGCTTAGGCGCTTACCTGCATTATTTTGGAACGGAAGCCGAATCGAGAGTGCGAATGGACTTATGTCAGTGAAGGATTGGAGTAAGCAAGAGAGCGATTCAGGTTCCTCTTCTTCTTCTGCTTTCTCCTTTACTCTGTTAGTGCAAAATACAAATAGCTTTCTTCTCAGAGACGCTGAAGCCGAACGTGCTAAGTGGGAGCTTTCAAGACTTGGCTGCTGCACCGACCTGTTTGAACGAAGTTTCTGGAAACCTCTGTCGGTGTTAAAGCGAGGCAGCCGCCTCTCCGCGTGAAAAAAAAAAGCAGAGGAAGAGATCGTAACTGACGGAAGTTTCCAGGTGAATAGCCCTGCCACATAATCGTTATCTATACCATGGCCTCATGAGATATGATCACTGTTAGTCTGGAATTTCCTTGGATGGAATTTCCTTGGAAATTTGAAAGGCGGTAACACCTGATGACGACAGGCTGAAATTTGGACGGCCGACATCATTTACGTGCTGACAAAGTCCCACGTGAAGCTGTTTTCGAGCCTCGGGACATGGATTTTCCAGTGGTTCAAGGTGGAAAATGATTTACAGGAGTTTTCTTATTATTATTATTATTTGCTTATGGAAGGAGATTTTTCGACAATTTTACTCGGTGCGACATGAAAAAAGAGGGAAATTTATGTTTTTCTGCGAAGTTTCCAGGGGAAAAATCGTCCACGCATTCATGAATTAGAATGAAATAATCACGATAAAAGGGACCCGGTTTATTCTATTTTAAATTTGAAATATACAAAGGAATATGTGAAGACAATATACAGGGTCATAGCAAAGGTAATTTTTTTTCTATACTTAATTTATTTTTGCAATATAGCAATTTCATTTCTACAAAGTATCAAGTTTGTTATTTTCAAAGTAAAGTATCAAGTTTATTATTTTCTAAGCTATCCATGTGATAGATGTCAATCATTAATGATCTGAAAGCTTTTTAACGAATTTGATTTTTGACTTTTATAAATTAGTTTCCAGTACCATCGAAATAAGTACTGGGAAAAGCAAATTGATTTGCAGAAAAACGAAATTTGTATGAGAAAAGCAAAATTGATTGCAATAAAGACGAAACTGCTATGAGAAAAGCAAAAGCAAAAGCAAAATTCAATTAGCATACACTTGTACGAAACGTATTTACTGCTGTTGTGTTTAGGTTACCGACAATTATTTGAGCTGCTGAAAGATTGGCGTAGCGAACCAGTTTACGATTTTTTGGGTTGTAAAAACAATGGCTTTTAAGAATGCAAATAGGCGACGTTGTTTTTATCAAATACTTGCAGCACATGGATTCAATCCTGTTATGTGAGATACCGCTTGAGCATCATTATTTGGTTTGAGCAGGCTGTCTCCGTTATATTTATTTTTATGGTGTTCCATTCCATCTGCGCAAAACCCATTTGGCACGGCTGCCCCAATAGAAACGTTCAACATAGTTACACAGAAGTCGGCTCTCTCGTTGGTCTTTGAACTCAAGGGGTTAACCAACCCCACAATTACATGTTACAGCATTAATCCCACAACAATTCTAAACGATATTTGTTGCTGAGTATCTGGTACAAGATGCCACATTTGCATTTTTGTGGTTGGACATTTTCTAGAACAGATTTACGCATCAAGTCAAATCTAAGGTCTTTTAAAAAAGCTTAGGGGAGGTTTTATATGCCTTTATTACAAGGTTGTACGCTATACCCATCACCATAACCACTTAAGATGATATTGATTTAGGGTCCTTTTAAGATAATAATTTAGAAATATCCTTGATCACTTGTTTATTTGAAGCATGTATCTTCCATGTAAATTAAAATTTGGAAACTTCAAGTCTTAGGGTTGAGTTTTAGTGGGTAATGTTGAGTTATAAAATTTTAATATATATGAAGTGTTACCCTAGTGGTACACTCTTAATTTGAAAGTTCAAGTTCATTTATGATAAGTTGAATTATATATCTTGAGAATACATATATTGTAATTATTTATCAATCATAGGTACTTATTAATACACTATCTATGATTGTAAAGCCCCTCCGAAAAAGGGGAAAGAGAGTAATGTACCAAAAAGTGATCAAGCTCCTCTTGCTCGAGAAGGAGACTTGTGTGTTGTCTCATCTTTTGATAATGCTAATACATATTCAAGGTACGTGGATTCGAGTGCATCTCATCACTACACTCCACATGTTGATTGGTTCAGTGAGTATACATCATTTGATCTCAAAATGGTAAGATTGGGTAATGATGGTTTGTGTAAAGTTATAGGTTATGGAAAGGTAAAGATTCAGTTTGAGAATGGAGTAGTTAAATCGATTTCCAATGTACGTCATTTTCCAACACTTACTAAAAATCTTTTATCTTGAAGTGAATTGGATGATGCAAGATTAATTGTTATCTTTGGAAGTGAAAAATGTTCAATACTACATGGTTCATCTATTTTGGCTTCTACAATTAAAATAAAACATGGCATTTAAAAGCAAAAGATTATTCCAAGGACTCTTGAACAAAATGGAGTAGCAAAGCACTTCAATCGAACATTGATGGAACATGTCAGATGTATGCTTAGTAAATCTAATCGTGATAAGTGTTTCTTGGGTGAAGCAATAACAAATGCATGTTATCTTATCAATAGATCTTCTTCATCAGCACTTGGTAGAAAAAATTCCAGAGGAAGTCTAGAGTAGTAGGTTCACTAATTTAAACTATTTTAAGATTTTTAGTTGTGAAACCTATGTACATGTTTCAAAATCTGATAGGTCCAAATTAAACTCTAAGTTTGTCAAATATATTTTTCTTGGCTATTAATGAGTGGCAAGGTACCCCTACACTCAACCATACGAATATGAGTGTTACACACACAATCCAGTTGAACTCCGCAGGCGAAGTGCCTACACGCGTCATGGAACACTTAAGGTTAATCATTCGTTGTCTTCCTAGACTTACTTGTAGTTGTCACCGTTGTATGGTTAAGTAAGTCTGAGGTATGTGATTTTTATATCTTTTATGTTTTATCTCCTATGTTAATGAGGTGAAGGGTGAAGAGACTAATTAACTAACTTTAACTAACTAACTAAGCCTGAATTAACCTAGCATTAGCATC
>MNCI01004524.1:115720-129878 GCA_015680685.1 Gnetum montanum
AATGGGAGTAACAGTAATAAAGGAACTTAATAAAGAAACCCAATGTTATTCTAGGGGGTTCCACTGGAAAGACATGCATCCATGCCTAAAGGTAGGCGGCTTCTCTGGATTATGCATAAAAAAAGAAGAAGAAAAAAGAGAGTGTGCCAAAGCAGCTAGACAAAAAGAAACGAAAAGATCAAGAAAAATGTGCTACAATGAAATTCCCAATTACTCCTCCATTGAACAAAATGACAAGTTATCGTATGCCTTGATGTCATGATGCTCTTATGGTTGTTCATCCTTGGATGAGACAATGCGATGTCACTGATTGGTGGACTAGACTTAATCTTGATTTTGGAGTGATAGGCTAATGACACATTAATCACGTCCTACACTCAGGATTCATTGTGCCTTGGGTTAGTTACCTCATGTCCCAATCTTTGCAATCCCTTCTACGATTCATCCCATCTTGCTGTTTATGTATTTGTGACCTGTGTCTTGTGTAGCATTGAGTTCATACCTCATCATGGTGGTATCTACATGTGTGTGTGTTTTGTGGAACTGGTGTGGATTACATTTACCCATTTTAGTACCTACGGACATTTTTAGGTGTGGTTACGTAAGGGCATCATAGGTAGAAACTTGCTCTGGGAAGGACCCACTGGTGTAACTTTTGTAATTTGCACTTTTTGCACATCACCACATCATTTTATACCCTTCAAGAATTGCATTGCTACAATAATCTTTCCTTCTATCATCATTTTCCAATNTAATTGCATTGCTACAATAATCTTTCCTTCTATCATCATTTTCCAATTCCAATGTTCCTATGCACCATAACATGTCCTTTTTCCTCATCCTATTCATGAATTTCATTGTCAGATTCTACTTCATTATACTTTTGGTGCCTTTTGGTCTTGTCAATGGACCTTTCGAATTAACCTCAAATCCTTCATTTTTGGCCTTGGAAATTCAAAAATTCATCAATCTTGTCAAGTACCCTATTTTCAATGGGCCACGATATCAGGTACCTGATATCGAGTTTGTGCTATCGAGTACATGATATCGCATCCATAAAAACTATATCTATAGATCCCCCAGTGCACATCAATGTCATTTTGCATTGTTCATGCGAGGGGAGTTCAAATTTTCTTTCACAAATTTGCTAAGCTTGCGCACCTATCCTTCAAACATCCATATCTTGCTCATTAATGCTTCGATTCCTGTTCTAATTACACTTGTCTAAACCTGGAGTGTTTAGCTTAGTCGTGGGGTAATGGTACGCTCCAAGTTGCACATAATTTTTTCAAAATTCATCATTTCCCGAAGGATATCATAAAGGGTAAATGACCTTAAAAATGTTAAACACATTGCCAAATTAATTTTATCTCTTCACCCACACCACGAGAGTTAATGTTTTGAAGCCACCTAATCAAATTGGGCCTAATATTAAAACGTTTAGGGGACATTGTCATAAAACTTTCTAACTCTGGATCGCACTAAATAAGAAACAAATTCATTAAAGGTAAGAAATAAGGTATAAATCAAATTTTGTAAATAACCTTACTAATAGTCAGTCCCATGTAATTGCAGATGGCCCCTAAAACAAGACAATAAGGAGGACCCTCTCAAGATGCATCCAAACGACCAAGGGAAGGTAAAAGCCAAGTGTCTCTCAAGGAACATACAGAATAGGAGGCATAATCATTTAGTATCTATTAGGAACTTTATGTTATTATATAATTGGGACATGCTGAAGCTAGAGTCGACGAAGCACCTGAACAGGGACAACATCTCACGTTGTTCTCGGAGTGTGTTCAGGCAATTCATGAAAGGTCTACATTAGCAGCCGTAATTGTGAAACTTAACTTCAGACCTTTCACTAAGTTTGCTCCTGAAGTAGTTAGGGACCAACTTAAAGGGTCCCCATTGTGGCCTATTCTCTTTGAAAGTGGTGATTGGTACTTGGGAGAGACGTACCAATTTTTGCACAATAAAGAAGGCACCACCGTTGATATTGGTAGTGTTTCTACTGATTTCTTTGACAAAGCCATTTTGGAGGTGTTGAATCTTCTGAATACAAGGTCAAAAGTTGCTCACTTTTCCACTCGCTCTAATGCTGATGCGTGAAAGATATGGTTGAAAAGGACATACAACAAAGAAGATAAAGCATATGGAGAGTTGACACTTGAAGAGAGAATCTACTTCAAGATTGGCACATATCACATCTTCCCCACAAAAGGGTTAAATAGAATCACCACATATGCGGCTAGAGGAAGTGTTATCTTGATGGGCAAGGTTAATGCCAACCTACCCCATCTATATCTTACAGAAATTTTGAGGCAGTTCGAAGAACGCAAGATGGGGAAGTTGACATTGTCATTTCCTTGTCTCATTAGGAAGTTGTGCCAGCGTGCTGAAAATTCTGAGATACACCAATGATGTCCCCAGAAAGGCCCAAAATGCTTCATTTACTGAATTACTGAAGCCACCAGCCCCAAGGAAAAGTGCTGGTGAGACAGTGGAGCTTGAACAAGAATAAATGATGGGGCCCACTACACCTCAAATTGCAGGGCCTAGCCAACTCCCAAGCACGAGGCCTAGTTAACAATAGGAAGTGGGGACCAGCATAAGGCAGCAAGACCAATCGCCACCATCGTTGCAAGACTATCGACCGTCGATGAGCCATCTTAGAGACATCGTTGAAATGGTTATTTGGGGAAGTTGTGATGAGGCCAATCTCTTCAGGGTCATAGACGATGTTGTATGATCCACAGTCTCAATCAATCGTGCATGAGGCAAGGTATCGATCCAAATAGGAGGAGGGGAATTACACTGGTCACAACAGATCTCTGGGTATGCTGCATCCTTTCAGGTGCAATTACAAATTGGTGAAGGTGCCACAGTAGTGGTTATGTAGTACCAAGATGCAGCAGGAGATGCAAAAGTGGTCACAGACCACATAAAAGAATCATTTAATGTCCCTGTTGTGCCACTGGTAGATTTTACAAGAGCACGTGATGCTCAAACTTTGGCTGGTCCCTCGATGACTCCTACGGAGCATGAGGATGTTCTAGATTAGTTGCTGTAGACAGGAAGAGTGATGATGTCCCTGTTTGACATCCCTTAAGATGTCACAGCAACTTAGTCAGACCTCATCTCCACAAAAGAGAAGCTGGTCATGGCAAAGATCAGGGCTGAGCATGTAGAGGCGGAGTTAGAAAGACTCCAGAAAGAGCTCTTCACCCTACAAGTTGCACAGCGGGACCTATCTCAATTCATCCTTGCGGACCAGCTAGAATCCTTTCAAATAGAGCAACTGAACAAATTGCTGGTAAAAAATAAAAGAGTGGTAGAGGAAAAAGAGAAGGTTGATTGGGATGCTTCCAAGGCACAATCCCAAACATATGCACATGCCAAAGCACTCAAGGCCTTATAAGAGGAGAACAAACAACTTGCCGTTGATAATCTCTGGTTGACCACCATAAAAAAATGAAGAAATGTTCTTGAAGAAACTTTTCAGCAATTACAAGAACAATTAGTCAGCATCAACTAGGACATGAATCCCTTGGCTAGAGGAAAGAGAACCCTCTCAATGAAGGAGGTATGCATGATCCATCAAAAGACAATAATTGAAATACGCGTGTGGTAGAATGAGGCCAAGCGACATAAAAAACTTAAGGAGCATTTTAGAGACCAGGTGGGGATGTATAAGCAAGTAATTGAAAAAGAAACCCATATGGCCAAAGTCCACATTAACACCTTCAGTACTCAACATGCTGATTGGTAGGCCATATTGGATACCTATGCATTCATTCACCAGGTAGAACTTAAGAGTCGAGATCTGCATATACAAGATCTTATAGAATACATGGACCTGGCAAACCTACGGTATACCAACTTAGCCATGTTAACAGTAAGACACCTGAGAACAAAGTTAAAAAAGTAGGTAGCAACCACCTACACTAAATATGAAACAAAATTTGCTGAGCATAAGAAGAATTACAGAAATTGGAAGTAGTGAATTCTAAATTAGAGGTGGTCAAAACTAGCTATCAAGGATAAAAGGATGTCGTGGTAGATTTGGCTCGATGGCTCATGGATTACTAGGAATACAAGAACAAAGCCAAAGCCTATGAAGAGGAATGACAGCTGTTTACAGCTTGGTATGTCAAGGTCAACTAGATGTTTTCACAACTGCCATATCCATGGGAGGTGCTGGCTTCATCAAACATTGAAACATCAGCATGGATGGCACAGGATCCATAAATTGAAGAGGAAAAGCTCTAGGCACTCCTTTAGAAACATCAATTTCCATGGAGCACAAGATAAGGGGAGGAGACCCATGGAAGAACTACCGCCACCAGGAACCACATGACTTCCAATAAATTTTGTGATTTTGTGTTTGTGTCCTAATTTTGTTGTGTTCAATTCTTCATTGCGGCATATGAATAAATTCCTAGTTAGTCAATAATCCCATACCTATCCATTGTGTAATCAATTGAACTTTGTCTCATTTTGTTTGACTTGAGGACAAGCTTTCATTTAGTTGTGGGGGTATGATGAATCATGATTTGCTAGGCCCTAATATTGAATCCTCGATATCGGGTATGAAATATCATGGTGTGGATAACAATATCGGATACACGATATCATGATTCCTATGTAAGTCTATAAATACACATTTGGGGGCATAGGAAGGAAAGGAGTCAGTAGGTATAGGAGTAGAGTCTTTTTGTTCATTTTTAGTTCATTTCAATTCTTTTCCCAGTGCATGCCCGCAGTGTGATGATTGTTGATGAGTTGCGATATCGCATCCACCCCTGTGATATCGCGTACGCAATATCTCGACCCGCCGCAACATTTATAAAGAAGAGGTGGCTTTCCCTGTTCTAGGCATCTAGATTTAGACGCTTAGCCAAACTATAGCAGGTTTACCATTCCAAAGTTAGAATAATTTCCATGTGCCCAGAGTAGGAGGCTTAAAGTGAATGTATCTTTATTTGAGCAAATTGTACCTGAGCATACGTTTGTGTACGACAATAAAGATGAACTTTCTGATAAACCTTGCAGCATGTGGACTAAGCTAAATAGGATTTAATTATTGTTAAATGTTTAAATGCTTTCCTAGATAACTAATCTCTCTCAACCCTTGACTCTCCTAGTTAAGTGCACTCAGTACGATTGCTTCAAGCACGTGTGTAACGCTTGGTAACCCGGTAATGCGTAGCGTTTGGTAATCCCAACAACGTTGCACTGGTTCAGGGTGTGTGCGGCAAGTGGGAATAGATACTGATGCTAGGACAATTAGAACTTAGTTAGTGAATAGTTAATGAAAGTTAGTCATTTAGTTCTCTTCACCATTCCCTATTAGCATAGACATTAAAAAGATAAAAGATATAAAAATCACATACCTCAAGCTTACTTAACCATATAACTGTGACAATACAAGTAAGCTTGGGAAGATAGTGATTGATTAACCTTAAGTGTTCCATTAAGGCGCATAAGCACTTAGTCCTTGGAGTTCGACAGGATCGCGTGTGAGACCCTCCAATTCATATGGTTGAGTGTAGGGGTACCTTGCCACTCATCATTGGCGTCGTTGCGAGGGACTTAGTTATTTGTGCGCTACGTAGAACATAGGAGATCATTCATAGTGTTGGGACACTAGAACGAACCCTTAGGGTTGATTAAAAGAAAAATAAGATAATGGTAAATAGCACATTGAACAAGCCAAAAATGTCTTCTTCTTCGCACAAAAGCATTTCACTGCCTAAGACCAACACAAGAGACAGTTGGCGGCACAACACACGTAACCAAGATCCGTCAGTTCCTCAACAATTCCGTGTGGTATATATTCATCACGATGAATATGTACTTGACTTTACCTTTATTCTCCATTAAGATGAACAACTGCATTGGAGAGACTTGGAGGGTAAAATAGTGTTGCCTCCAGACCGAGTAGTCCCTAACATGCTCCTTCGTGCTCTTGCATGAATAGGCATGTCACAGTTGTACGCAGAGTATGTTGCATGTGACCATGACACAAGGGACTACCATCCCACAGAAGCGCAATGTGAAAGGGACTTACAACAGAAGAGATATCACACATCTTTGAAGGGTAAATGGCCCCATAATGTCCTGCACGTTTTAAGCAAAGTTGGAGATGGTGAATCGGTTCCAACAGGTTCCCCATCAAACGATGTTCCCCCTCCTAATGATGGTCAAGAGGTAGTGTCTCAGAACCTCCACTCCACGATTCACAATCTTGGTTCTGATCACCACGAACACCAAGTTTTCAACGAGGGAACACAAACACATGACAAGGGCGAACAGTCTGATCGTAATCACAATCGGGATTGAGACCACCGAAGAGAAGGTAGGAAACATCATCATGGTGATGGTTCTCCTTCTTCTTCACCTTCATCATCACATTCACCCTCTCCTTCAGTATGAGGACGCAGTCATAAGGAACCTAACCATGAGGATAAAGGTAAACAGGTTGAGAAACCTCGATGAGAGAGTCGAGAATGAGGACGAGGGAACTCTAGAGAGTCACAGCATGGAAGAAGGGAAAGTAGGGAACCATGTAGACATCACAGATGCTATGAAGGAAATGACCACGAAGAACCCCTACTCGCAACCCGAAGCATGTTAAATATCATGGAGGCCGTAAGAATTCCCACAAGGCACCAAAAAAATAGCAGGATTAGGAGGTTGGACATGAATAAAATCCCACGATTTGAGAGGGGATACAATGCTGATCCTCAAAACCACTTACAAGAATTTCACGATGCATGTGCCTTGCAGAACATCGAGAATGAATGGAAAAAGCTAAAGTTATTCCCAAGGACACTAGTAAAAGAAGCGGAAAGCTGGTACTGATTCTTAGAACCGGAATCCATTTGAAGGTGGAGTACGATGCTAGAATTTTTTAATGATAAGTATCAAATGTACTCCCAAGTGTCCAACCTGCGAAAGAAAATCCAAGGATGGAAGCAGGGAAGTCATGAACCCTTGGATGCTGCCATGGGCCGATATTATGCACTATTACATTATTGCCCGGGCCATGGTTACTTGCAACAGGATCAACTATGCCATCTCGTAGATGGACTTAGGCATGAAACTAAGAGAACCGTTGGAACGTATGCCTAAGGGAGATTTTCAGAGCTTAGGTCCCATCAGATCCATAGATTGCTGGAGTAAGTAGCTAAGGAAGAAGGGGAGCTATGTAAGAGAGAAAGTGTGGAAGAGTACAACCGTGATCCTTCCCTCCGAAAAAGGGGAGTGAGATTTTGTGAGGAGGAGGAAGAGTCACCACTCGAGGAGATGGTGAATAGGAAAACCTTGCTGCTCCAAAAATTAACAACATAAGTGTTGGTGAAGGTAGACTAAATGGGGGACTCCTTACATAGTAGATGTAAAACCGTTCTCAAAATCGTAGAGGAGTCTAAGGAGCGAGGTAGTGACTATGCTAAAAAGAAAAAGAGGGACATGGACCATGCATGTAACAATGGTAAGGGTAAAATGGCCATCACCGAAGAGGTTGTGGATTCTGATACGGACAATGACGGTGGATGTGAGATATGCTAGTATGACCAACCTAAGGGATGTTGCCCAGTAATCTCACATTTATAAGAGTCTAGGGTATATGCACTCAACTCATGACTTAACAAACGGCAAGCACCCCGATGATTACCTTATCCCCAAGGTAGTTCCACCAACCTTTAACATATTATCCAAGTGGAACTCCGCCACAACCTATTGAGCAACACCAACAGTGGCAATACCCACAGTCGTGGAGGATGCCACCACCAAGGCAACAATACCCTTACCGGCAATCGGATACATATGGCTATTACGTGCAGCAACCAATCTCTCCACGTGACTCTATTTGTCACATGACACCACAACGTCACTACCAAACTTGGGAGTATTATAGGACTCCTTCTCCTGGGAGAGATAACCCACAAACGTACCATCCTCCAAACCCATTAGTGACTCTCACACCAATAGCTCCATTACCACCTGCTCCAACAATGCAAGGGGAACTCCCCACTCAACCATAGCAACCCAATGTCACAAGGGCAGTGAATTCTCAACTCATAGTCTGTTCTAACATCCTTATGCAGAAAATATCTTTCTTCAGAACCAACAATCCAACCAAGCCCTCACCATCACAAGTGGTTGAACATCTAAATACCTTTCTACCAAGTAAAGCTTTGAGGCCTCCTTCAACCCAAAAGTTGAGCTTAATGCACATGGTTATGTTAACACATGTCGTTACTGACTAGATTAAGGTGGGCCACCTTCCCAAGAAATTATTTGATCCTGGAAGTCCTCTAATCTATCTCCAAGTTGCTGGGAATGAACCATGTAAAGCTCTTCTGGACTCAGGTTCCAGAGTCAACTTAATATCATAAGAAATGTACAAAGCCTGGAACCTACCTCCATTAAGGAAGAGTAATATTCGACTAGAGCTAGTTGACCAGTCCATCACTGTCCCCTTGGGATTGGTGAAAGACATTGTTACCACTGTATGTGGGTGGTCATACCCAACTGATTTCGTAGTGATATAAGTAAACAACAGTAAGGGGGACTTCCCAATAATAATGAAAGGAGCATGGCTATGTACCATCGATGCATGCTTAGGAATCCATGATCTTTCCCTGGAAATATCCAAGAAGAACACTTTTGGAAAGATCGAGAAGAAGAAAGTTCCATGCATCGTATACAGTGACATGGGGTGCCATTGTGTGCAAAAATCATGGGTTATGTAGAGTTTAGCATTGCCTGCATGTAATCAGTGTGCACAAGACTTTAATATACAAAAGTGCCTGTATGCAGTAGCCACACGACAAGAAGCCACCCAGTGGCTGATGGTTGATCAAGAAAGCCACTCAGTAACATACATGGAACTAACTGAGGGAATAACTAGTGCTTACATTGAAAGCATAGACACATTGGAGCAAGTTTGCTACCAACTTCCAAGCTTTAACCTCAAAAACATCAACTGGGGGAAGTTGGAAATTCCTGAGAGATTTAAACAACAGCCCTTAGATTTGAAACCATTGCCCATCGGTCTGGAGTACAGGACCCTTGAAAATGGAAAACTAGTGATCATCAACGCAAGACTTGTTCCCAAAAAAAAAATAAAGACTACTAAAAGTGATAAATAAGTGGTCAAAAGCCTTTGCCTGGTCATACCTCGAGTTAACTGGAATAGATCCTAGGATATGCTAGCATAGGATTTACACGGACCCCTCCATGAAACCTCAAAAACAACCGTAGAGGTGATTGAACCCAAAATTGAAACAAATAGTAAAAGAAGAAATTGAACAAATTCTTAAGGCTGGGTTCATATATCCCATTGCTGATAGTGAATGGGTTATCTCTTTGGTGATTATGCCTAAAAAGGGAGGCAAATGGAGAGTGTGTATAGATTTTAGGCTGTTGAACATGGAAACATTCAAGGATCACTTTCCATTGCCATTCGTTGACCAAGTCTTAGACACCATAGCAGGGCATCGCTATTATAGTTTTCTAGATGGCTATAGTGGATACAACCAAATACGGATAGCACCAAAAGATCAAGCCAAGACAACGTTCACTAGTTCTTGGGGAACGTTTGCATACAAAAAAATGCCATTTGGCTTGTGCAATTCCCCTGCTACGTTTCAACGCCTATTCTAAGCATATTCCAACAGAAGATAGGGAACGGAGTGGAGGTCTTTATGGACGACTTCTCCATTTATGGAACAAGCTTTGATCAAGCCTTGGACCGATTAGAGCAAGTGCTAAAAAGATGCATAGAAACCAACTTAAGGCTCAATTGGCAGAAAATCCATCTGATGGTCCAAGAAGGTATAGTACTTGGGCATAAAATTTCACATTCAAGAATAGAGGTAGACCTAGATAAAGTTAGGGTCATCCAAGGAATCACCTGACAACCGGAAACTATCAAAGACATTCGATCATTTATTGGACACACTGGCTACTATAGGAGATTCATTTAGAACTTCTCCAAGGTTGCCAAACCATTGGTAGAACTAACGAAGAAGGATGCACCATTCGAATGGACTAGGGAATGTGAACGAGCATTCCAAACTATGAAACAAAAGCTTGTGGAAATTCCCATTCTACAAGCCCTTGATTGGTCTAGACCATTCCATATAATGATTGACACGTCCAATTATGCCTTAGGAGCCATACTTACATAGTTAGATGATCAAAAATGTCCTTACTACATCCATTTTGCAAGTAGGAGTATCACTGGTGCACAACTTAACTACACAATGATAGAAAAAGAATTAATGGCTGTAGTGTTTGCACTGGATAAGTTTAGGCACTATGTGTTAGGTTACAAAGTGTTCATCCATACAGATCATAGTGCAATCAGGTTCCTCATGAGCAAGCCAACGGTTAGCCCTCGTATTATACGATGGCTGGTAATCCTACAGGAATTTGATCTAATGATGATCGATCAAAAGGGCACCGAGAACATAGTTGCAAATCATTTATCTCGGTTGCACTAGGACAGCAAGGAGGATGAATATGCCATATTCGATCATTTTCTTAACGAAGCCCTCTTTGCCAGTGTAGTGAATAACCAACCCATGGAAATGAATTGGTATAGTAGCATTCTCACCTATCTCCTTTCCCAACAAACACCACATGAGTTGGAATTTAGGAAGAAACAACAGTTTCTTCACAGAGCCACGTACTTCATGGAGATCAACGGACAACTTTACAAAGTCTGTGCTGATGGCTTGGTTCGATGGTGTGTGCCCGATGTGGACCAACTAAGTGTTCTCCAAGATGCTCATGAGGGTCCTTGTGGAGGTCACTATGCAGGGAGATGAATCACTATTAAGATCCTGCTTGTAGGATATTACTGGCCAACATTATTTCAGGATTCCCATCAGTTTGTCCAATCCTGCGAATGCTGTCAACATGATGGAGGAATGACTGCTAGAATGGAGGGTCTGCAATAATGGATTCAACCTTTAGAACCCTTCGACATTTGGGGAATAGACTTTATGGGGTCCATTACACCAATGTCCAATGGGAAAGATTACATCATTGTTGTTGTAGACTATCTAACAAAATGGGATGAAGCAGCTGCTATTATAGATTGCACATCATCTACAGCTGCACGATTTGTGCAACAACAAGTCATAAATAGGTTTGGTGTGCCACGTGCACTTATCTCGGATAATGGAACACACTTCACAGGTGCAACCTTTCAAAAATTAATGCAGCACTTAGGGGTTGAACAGAAATTCACTACACCTTATCACCCCCAAGCTAATGGCCAAGCCAAGGTCACGAACCAGGAGATTACTAGAATATTAACAAGGACAACTAGCAAATATAGGTGAGACTGGAGCACTAAACTGAATGATGCCCTCTGGGCATACCGCTTCACTTGGAAACTACCTATAGGCTATTCTCCCTACGAGTTAGTATACGGAAAACTTCCAAAACTTCTAATTTAAACTGAGCTCTGTACACTATCCATGGCATGTGACCTCCACCTTGACCTTGATCTAGCACAAAAACAAAGATTTGCAACTCTAAACGTGCTAGACGAAAATCGATTGTTTGCCTTGTCATCAAATGAGTTGCACAAGGCACATAACAAGCAACATCATGACTTAAAAATTTGAAATGTTAAGTATCAACCAGGAGATAAGGTCCTCTACTGGAATCCCACACATGTGCCACAACGTAAAAAGTTTCAAACATTGTGGGAAGGACCTTACATTATTCATACAACCTTTCCCTTAGGGGCCATGATCATATACAAACCTGAAAGCCTTGATAAGAGATTACTAGTCAATGTGCAACAAACCAAACCCTTTCATGAACTTAGAACAACTGGTGCACATAATGCCTCTGAGAGAGGATGACCTCGCTCATTATTTCAGATCTTCTCCTTTCAACTCAGTCATGGGGGAGATGGCCACCTATGCTGATCAATCAAGGCCCTCAGTTTCTTTCTAAGTTTTTGTTTTACAAATTTCTTTAACTTTTTTTTTTTTTTTTTGCAACATTGTTCATACATTTTCATTTATTTATTTTGTTAGGTTTGTCACCTAATAAGTGCTCCTGATGATGGTATGAATTGTATTCCATTGATTGCTAATGCTTGGTTTTTACCCTTGAGTTATAATGTTGATACTAAGGTATGGTTCTTTTGATATAACAGGTAATGAGTCTACATTATCCATGCATCCATGAATTTCTATGGTCTCTCTTGGCTTGGAACTGTACAGTCCCTTTCCTTAAATAATAAGAACTATCAACAAATTGGTGACTGAGCATTTTTCAAACTAAGGAAAGACTCAAGGATTGAAAAGGGTGTGACTTCAAAGGGATTTAATGCATGTGCTGGCCATTCTCTTGGATGCTTGGATGTTTTCTTTTTGAGTTTCCCTTACCATTCCGACACTGCTCCATTATTGGGAAGCTGAGCTAATAAAAATAATAAGTCTTTGCATGGTGTGGTTCTCACGCAAAACACAAAAAAAAAAGTGAAAATTCAAAGCACACCCCTTAGATGAAATAATCATCTGGGCTACAAGCACTAGTTATGGAACTAAACAAACATGTTCCCTTTAACTAAGGCCTTTTCTTGCTTCCTACTCTCTCCTTTTTTGTTTCTTTGGAATGGTGGTGAATCTTTGATGGAGGCATTCATGTTACTTCAGGTGGATGGATTGGCCAAATGTATTAATGTGAAGTCACTAGATGTGGTTGGTTTGAGGCTAGATTTGGAATGAGATCTTCTAAGTCACATTAACCATTAATACACAAGGGGCTATGCACCACCTTGTTCTTGAGACTCCATTCCCTTCTCTTCTTTCCATCCTTCTTTCTCCATTTCTCACCTCATTGCCGATTGTATCAATAGTCCACATTTTTGTTGATGCATTGTCTTCTTTTTGGTAAATTTTTGTGGTTAAGACTTTAACTCTTGCTTCTAAATGACATTTCTAGAGCCTATGGACTCTTTGAATGTGGGATTGTCAGGGCATTAAGGACATGATCCTACTTTGGGGAGGACCCACTAGCATTCCTATTTGGTGCGTTAGTTAATTTTTTTCCCTTAAAAATTTCTGCAATCAACTTTTATTTTATTCATTTCCATCCCTGACGTCCATTTTATTGACGTTACCATTATTTCGTTTTCTCCATCTTCCTTATTCCTTATTCTTTTTCTCCATTCTCTTGCTACTAGAGGTTCACTCTCAATCATGGGGGTCCTGGTCCAATTTTTTCTATTTTCTCTTAACCCCTACACCTCGGGTAGTTATTAGTATTATATCTCTAGATCCACATTAGCCATATCACAACTCAGCCAATGGACCTTACACTGAGGCAAGGTATCAACCGCATTGTGGTTCATTTACCTTTGCTAATATAAGATTGTGTTGTGTGTGCAGATGGTAATCATACACAATGGATTGGATCTGGAGGGAACACTTGAAATGGACTAGTGCTGGAGTAGTTATGCAATGAACAAGATTGATGGCACGGTTATGGATGGACAACGGAAGGTGCAGTCTTGGCATTGGTAGCATCAGACTTCTTCTTTTCTCTCTCTCTCTCTCTTCTCTCTTTCTACCAAGTAAGGCTGGATGTCAAATATATATAGTGTTCACTCTTGTTGTCATGAACACTAATATTGTCATGTGTTGTAATGATGATCCATTCACATGTCACCCCATTCACCATTAGTATCATTCAAGTCAATAATCCCATACCTTCCCAATATTTTGTAAGGAACTCGAGGACGAGTTTTCATTCAGTCATGGGGGTATGATGAGCCACGATATCGCGGCCCGTCGCAACATCTATAAATAAGAGGCGACTTTCCCTATTCAAGGCATCTAGATTTAGACGCTTAGCCAAACTATAGCAGGTTTACCATTCCAAAGTTAGAATAATTTCCATGTGCCCAGAGTAGGAGGCTTAAAGTGAATGGATCTTTATTTGAGCAAATTGTACCTGAGCATACATTTGTGTACGACAATAAAGATGAACTTTCTGATAAACCTTGTAGCATGTGGACTAAGCTAAATAGGATTTAATTATTGTTAAATGTTTAAATGCTTTCCTAGATAACTAATCTCTCTCAACCCTTGACTCTCCTAGTTAAGTGCATTCAGTA
>MNCI01004524.1:137184-147526 GCA_015680685.1 Gnetum montanum
ATCTCATTTTGGTGTTAATTACATGTGTGTGTTTTGTGGAGTTAGTGCGGATTACATTTAACCCTTCTAGTGCCCACAAACACTTTAAGTGTGGTTACACAAGGGCATTATAGGTTGAAACCTACTTTGGGGAGGATCCACTTGTGTAATTTTTTGTAATCTTCACTTAGGACATAGCTTACACACAAAATTTCTAACCCTCAGCTTAATTTTTCAATTGATTTTCTTTCCCTACTATTACCCTCTAAATTTTAACGTTCCAATGTACCATTACATTCCCTTTTTTCTTAACCACCAAACTTTTATTGCTAAAGTTCATATCATTATTATTAAGAGTGCCTCTCGAATCAATGATATTACCCTAAAACATCTTAATACTTGCTAATGTCCTCAATTTCCAACATTAATTTCAAGAAAAATCATTAAAAATTCAGTATTTCTTTGGTGTCTCACATCACTAGGGACGAGATACGCGTCTCACGTGATATCGCGTACGCAATGTATCATACACGATATCACATCCTATTTACCTATAAATACGTTCCCCCGCTACAACACTTAGCATCATTTTGCCATTCACACAAGGGGAGTTGTTGAAATTTTTCTCTGCAACTTGCGATTGTTTGACCCTTGCTTTTTCACTCATATCTTGTGCATTGGTGCTCCAATTTTAATTCCGTTTGAACCTACTTGAACCCGAAGTGTTCAGTTTAGTCGTGGGGGAAAGACACTTACCGAAAAGTGCCTAAATTTTTTGAAATTTATCATCGCCCAAAGGACATCAGTTAGGGTAATTAACTTAACACTTAGAATAATTGTGCCTAAAAATCATTTAACCCTTAGGTATACCGGGAGATTAAAAATGGAACCCACCTAAGTCATAGGACTCATCATTACAAACTTTCGGGCATGATCACATGTTATAATATAAGATCTTTAATTAAGGCAAGCAGTAAGGTATAACTTAACTTTGAAAACAACCTTACTGATGCTTGATCCGTGTGATTGTAGAATGGCCCCAAAACATGCACAGTAGGAGGGTCCTGTTCTAGGTGGAACGAAATGATCTCGGAGAGGTGGAAGACAAGGCCTTGCCAAACAACATGCAGAATAGGAGGTGCAATCATTCAGCATCCATCAAGAAGAACCTCCTACTGGACGGTTGGGGCAAGCAGAAGGAGGAGCTGCTACTGTGCTTGAACCGGGACAACAACTCACGTTGCCCTCGGAATGTGTTCAGGCTATCTATGAGAAGTCCACATTTGCTGCAGTGATTGTGGAGCTAAACTTCGAAAATTTTGCAGAGTTTGCTCCTGAGGCTGTTAGGGATCACCTCAAAGGGTCTCCCTTATGACCTGTCCTCTCTGAGTGCGGTGCCTAGTAATTAGGTGAAACGTACTAGTTCTGGCACAATAGGGAGCAAGACACCACTGTTAACATTTGTGGTGTGACAGTTGATTTCTCTGCATAGGCTATTTCGGAAGTGTTAAACCTTCCGAATTTAGGACCCCACGTTGCTCGGTTATCCACCTGTTTAGACCCTGATGTGTGAAAGGATTGGTTAGAGAAGGCTTATGGCAGAGATAAAGCTTTTGGCGAGCTAATGACGGAAGAGAGAGTTTATTTCAAAATTGGAACCTATCACCTCTTCCCCACAAAAGGCTTGAAAAGAATATCCACGTATGCAGCTAGATGATGTGCAGTGTTGATGGGAAAGGTTAACGCTAACCTCCCCCATCTATATTTGACAGAGATCCTGAGGCGATTTGAAGAACAGAAGACAGGGAAGATGACATCGCCTTTCCCCTATCTTATCAGAAAACTGTGCCAATGGGTTGGTATTCGGGGGTACACTAATGACATCTTTCGAAAAGCTCAGAATGCTTCTTATGCCAAATTACTAAAGGCACCAGCTCTAAGAAAGAGCACTGACGAAGAGCTAAGACCCGAAGAAGAAGAAGAACAGATGACTGGACCACCTGCAACTCAACTTGCATGACCAAGTCAACCTCCAGCCACAAGTCCCAACCAACAACAAGAAGTTGGGCCTTGCATAGGCTAGGATCAATCGTCGCCACCGCAAGACTATAGATCGTCGATAAGCCATCTTAGGGCCATCGCTGAGATGGTTAGTTGGGGAAGTTGTGATGACGCAAACCTCTTCCACGTCATCAATGATGTCAACCAGCCTACAGTTTTAATGGATCGCACAAGGGGTGAAATATCAATTCATGTAGGAGGAGGGGAAAGTAGATGGTCGCAACAGATCTCAGGAAACATGATATCTTTTTAGGTGTAGATAGAGACTAGTGAAGGGGCCACTGTAGTGGTCATGCAACACCAGAATGTTGCGAGAGCTGCTGAAGTGGTCGTTGACCACATCAAAGAATCCTTTAATGTACCTGTTGTGCCACCGGTAGATCTCTCAGGAGCACGGGATGCTCAAACTTTTGTCGGGACCTCAATGACTACTACGAAACATGAGGATGTACTTGACAGATTGCTTCAAATAGGACAAGTAATGACGTCCCTGTTTGACATCCCTTAAGATGTCACAGCAATTCAATCAGACCTCATTTCCACAAAGGGGAAGTTGGTCATATTTGAAGTAAGGGCTGAGCATGTTGACGCTAAAGTGCAGAAACTACAAGAGTAGCTCGTAGCCTTACAAGTAGCATAGCGGGATCCTTTGCAATTTGTTCCCGTAGACCAGCTAGAGAATTTTAGAACTGAGAAATTAACAAAGCTCACTGCAGAGAATAAGAAGGTGGCGGAAGAAAAGGAGAAGGCTGTTTGGGATGCCTCCGTAGCAGAAGCAGAAACCTATGCGCATCTTAAGGCACTCAAGGCCTTAGAAGAAGAGAATAAGCAGTTGGTTGCAGATAACCTTCAGTTGACCTTTGTGGAGAAACAAAAGAATGTTCTCGATGAAAACTTTCATCAGCTACGAGAATAATTCATTCGGGTCAACCGAGATGTAAGTCATTTAGCCAGAGACAATCAAACCCTCTCAATGGAGGAGGTACGCGCTATCTGACAAAAATAAGCAATTGAGATAAGCACGTGGCAGAATGAGGCTAAATGACACAATAAGCTGAAGGAGCATTTCTGTGATCAGGTGGGGATGTATAAACAAATCTTGGAGAAGGAGATCCATATGGCCAAGGCTCAAATCAACATTATCAATGCTCAACAAACTAATTGGAGAGCCATATTTGATACTTACACCTTCGCCCACCAAGCGGAAGTTAAAAACCGGGACCTGCAGATCTAGGACTTGATAGAATACATGGAATTGGCAAACCTTAGATATGCCAACCTTACCATGTTAACAGCAGGGCACCCGAGAATAGAGCTCAAGTAGCAGGTAGCTTCCACCCATATCAAATATGAAGCAGAATTTGCAGAACGCAAGAAGCTGGCAGTAAAAATAGATGTTGCAAATTCTGAACTCGAGGTGGTAAAAGCAAGCTACCAAGGACAGAAATATGTTACAACCGACTTGGCTCGACGACTAACAGATCTTCATGAATACAAAGACAAAGCCAAATCCTACGAGGAGGAACGACGGGTGTTTGTGACGTGGTATGTCAAAGCCAACCAGATGTTCCTGCAACTACCGTGTTTGTGGGAGGTGCTGACTCCATCAAACATTGGAACACTCACATGGATAGCATAAGACCCTCAGACCGAAGAGGAGAAGCTCTAGGCCATACTTCAACACCATCAAGCTTCAAAGTCTAGAGCACATGATAAAGGGAAAGCACCCATGGAGGAGCCACCGCCACCAAGAACTACCATGAGTTCCCATTTTTTGTAGTTGTAGTATTTTTCTATGTTGTGTCTTCCCACACTACAGCATCATTTCATTTCTTTTTCCAGTTAATAATCCCATACCTATTCACTGTGTAATCAATGAAGCTTGTTCTCTTTGTAACTCGAGGACGAGTTTTTATTCAGCCGTGGGGGTATGATGGAACGCGATATCGCATGGGCCACGATATCGCATCCCCCGCGATATCATGTACATGATATTGCATCTTCCCTGCGATATTGCATACGCGATATCGCAGTCTGTCACAATGTCTATAAATAAGAAGTGGCTCTCCCTTGTTAATCATAGAATAGTTTAGATTGTAGCTAGACTTTGGCAGTTTGATCCCTCCAGAGTTAGATTATTTTCCAATGTCTGCCCGCAGTGTGGTGAATGTAATTGTATGACATTCTTTATTCGAGTGTGACGTACTTGGGCACGCACATGACCGACAATAAAGATCGAGATTACTTCATCATTACAGCATTCACTTTGTTAGTTATTTGTTTATTTATTTGAATGTCATTTACTGCTTTCACTCTCACCCTTATCTCCTAGTAACGCGGAATGAGTACGACTTGATTACAAGCATTTAAGTGTGACTACTTGGTATCCCAGTGACGTACCTAGGATCTGCGCTTGGTAATCCCAGTGGTAGTCGTGAACAAGGTCCAAGATGTGTACGGATAATCAAGGAATCGGTTTCTCATCGCACTTAGGCTATATTAGATTCTCTTACCCTTTCCCTCCTAGCTTAGCTTGGTTAATATTACATTCCACTGCCTTCAGGAGTAGTGTTAGAATTAGGAACATATCATACACCTCACTCTAGACTAAACCATACGTGACAAATATAAATACTAGTCCAGGTGGGAAGACAGCGAACTGCGACCTAAGGTTAACGATCTAGGTGCCACAACTAGTCCTTCTGCGGAGTTTGACCAGATCGTGCATGAAAACACTCATATTCGTATGGTTGAGTGTAGGGGTATCTCGACCGCTCATCACTTGTTAATTCAATTCAGATTATTTTTCATTGTCTCTAGGAGTAGCCTAGTGTTAGAGTCATATCATACACCTCACTCTAGACTAAACCATACATGACAAAGCATATACTAGTCCAGGTGGGAGGATAATGAACCTGAATCAACGTGTAAGTATCTAGATGCCACAACTAGTCTGTTTGCGGAGTTCGACTAGATCGTGCTTAACGCTCGTATTTGTATGGTTGAGTGTAGGGGTACCTCACCACTCATCAGCTATGATAGTCAAAGTGCCATAAGCATATCTAAGAATCCAACCTTTCATGCCCAAACAAAGCACATTGAAATATAGTATCACTATATATGGAGGGGAATTAAAAAGCAAAGGAGTATTCTAAATAGAATTTTCAATTGAAGAAAATCTTGTAGATGCACTCACCAAGTTAACTCCTGCTGAAAATTTTTTCTAGTGTCAATTAGCATTTGGTCTTATAATCTGATTTCCTAAAAATGGTTTGGACCGTTCTTCAAAGCAGCTTTACCTTCAAGAGGGAAAATTGTTATGGTTGTTATGGTGGTTATTGAAGGAAAATCTGCCTTGACTCTCCACCATTCATTATCTGCTGACTATCCTCATCCATATTTGATTTTCTATTTTGATCAACCCATCCATAATTGTTACACCAACTTATTTCTCCCAAAAATAAAATAACTATCCATTATACTATGAGTCTATTTTTGTAACTTGTGATAATATATAAGGAGCTCAAATGGAGCATCTATGCATCACATTTTTTTCAAAGCATAAGCTTGAGAATTATCTCCCTTCCTTTGTAAATTCTCCTTGAGCTTCAATCTTTTGAAGCTATGTTGCTAACGGTCCAAGAGTTACTTTTTTGTTGAGGTTTTTCACCTTGAAGGTTTTCCCCAGGGTAACTCTATCGTTTTTATTTTCTACAATTTCTTTTAAATTTAATATAATATTGGTGCAAGCAACTAAGAATAAAAGAATACAGATCAAGTTATATAATGTGCAGAATCTCGCATCTTGGGTGCCAATTCTCCACAAAACCAGTGCCCAGTCTGCTCGGCTAGAGTGAACTACTTCTAGTGACCATTGAACCATTCATGGCAGAAAGGACAACATAGTAAACGTTACAATGTGGATTGAGACTTTTGACGTTTCGGTATTCTTAAGCTATGATAGAAATTGCATGACTGGTTGACTCTAGGACAAATTTTAATAGGTCAGGAAATTCCATGACTAGATGACTCTAAGACAAATTTTAATAAGTCAAGGAATTCCATGATTGGTTGACTCTAGGACAAATTTTAATAGGTCAAACAAGTCACTGGATGTAGTGTGCACTCATGATATACAATGAATTATGCTTCGTGTGGCAACTTTTAGCTATGGGGACTAACATTAAATCCTCATCTCTTTAATCTATGGGCCACAACCTTTTTTTTCTTTTTCATGTTGCACACCTTTGAGATACTTGTAGAAATTTTTAAGCATGAGTCAATGTGACTCACTATTCTCTTCATTTTTATTACATGTAAAGCTACATTCCATAAGTAGCACCATTTTTGTCATTTTCCTTTCCCATCGAGTCACATTGTATCCATTTTGTGATAGGACCATGGGACAAGGATAAATGATGATGATAATTATGATAATGATTGATTTAGAGAGATATGTAATCAATGGTGTAGTTCCCATTTTTACTCTTTTGTTGTAAATGGTAATTTATATTTAATAGGAGGATTTTCTCTGATTACTAAGATTTAATGTTTCTTCAGCAAATTTGATTTATTCATTACATTTGATTTTCTTTTTGAAAATTTTCTTCATCAAATCTAATTTTTTATTGGGTATTTTATATTACTCCCAACTTCTTTAACCAATGTTGAAATTTTTATATTAACGTTTGCTAATCCCAGCAGTGGATGCTTAGTATGCCCAATAGTAAATACTTGGTAACCCAGTGACACTAGTATAAGCTTAGGATGTGTACAAAAAGTAGTATTGGATGCTCAAAGCTTAGGCTAGTTTAGACATTTTTATATTCTTAGTTAATTAGTTTAATATTTTAATACTTTTAACATTTAATATTTTCATATTTTAAATAATAATGAAATGATCGTACACCCTAATCATACTTAACCATACCACTTGAACCAACACAAATTGTGGTTTGGAAGAAAACAATCAACAATCTCACACTTAGATGTCTAAGGCATCACGCTAGCCCAAGTCCATGGAATTTAACAAGATTACACATGAATACTTATGATCTGTATAGTTAGGTGTAGGACGTATGCAACAATGCTTAAGGTTAGGCTTAGGCTCCTCTCATACCAATGAGGATGTGTGGAACGGGTTGTTTTGTTTTAATTGAGGACTTTTAGGCTAGGTGGTGATGGGGCCAACTGAGTGGCAAAGGTAGAAGATGCTGAGGAAACTGATGGGTTAGTGGAGAGGGGTAGGGGATGGGTGAGGTGGGGGAATGTGGATTTTGAGAGGGAAAGGTAGTGCATGTTAAGCTCTTGAATGAATGATGATGAATGGTTGCAAATATTTGTATTTAAATTATTTGTTTTTACCGTCATAAGTCAAGCCATGGTTCCTCTTTTATGTCTGTTGTGTGGATTTGTGTGCCACCATTGAATTTGGTGTGACTTGGCGCATTCCAAAGCTTAGGAAAGGGAACTCTCATGTATATTCTAAGTGAATCTAATTTTTTATTATCACATGAAATTTATGTGTCATGCCCTGATATTTACGTATTCTAACCAAATCAAATTTTTTATGAGGGTCCTACGGGTATGACATCTTTGATAGGGAGAGTCAAGTATATTTTGGTATTTTGTTCAGGAGAAATAGTCGATTCCGTTCCTGGATTCCAATGTTAGCGGATAGCGGATACGGATATAATTATTTTGTCCTGAGATTATTTTACTCTCGGAGGAACATGTACCGAAGCCCGACCTGGCTTTGCAGGAGGCTTTGCCTGTACAGGGCACAGAACTGAACTCTCAAGACTTAATACGTACAACAGCGGCAGCAGCAGGGATGACAGAAACAGGGCTTCCAAGAGCTTTCTTTCCTGCAGCTATGTCGAAGCATCAAGCTCGAAAATTCCAGTAGACGAGATAAAAAAGAATACTACGTAAATGAAAGCTTGGGACATTCGAAGATTACAAGTCTATGGATAATGCAGCAGCCAGAAACTACTGGATTATTTTAGCAGATGGAACAACATTCCCTGGATTCATAGCGATCATCTCCACAATACATCACAGGTGTCGGATATGACGACCAATGAGGTTCATAGTAAACCACAGTTGGAGGAGGAGGTGAAGCCTTCTTTTCATCCTTTTTAGGATTGTCCTCTTTTTTCTTATCGTCTTTCTTCTCTTCCTTGGCAGGGCCAACACTGAGAAGCTCTGTCCCGCCGAATTTCCTAAGCCTCATCGTGATGGCCACTGGATCCACATCCCCGATCACTGTGATCTTGTAGTCCTTTATGTCAATGGATACAGATTCGACTCCTGCACTCCACAACCACAACGCTTTCGTCAGAGCTTCGTCCGTTGCAGGGCCATGCAATTTCACAAGCAACGAAGCCGGATCTTTCATAATCTTTTGCAGTTCTACGAATTTCGCTTACCTTCCATTCCGGCAGCGGCCTTGAAGGCTTTCTGCCTGATCTTAGAGTCGTCGATGGAAGCAAGCTTGATCACGACTTTCTGCAAACGAATTTGATACGACACGAGTTCTCAGTAAAATTAAAGTTGCAAGTAGTGCGTGTATCTTAGATCGAACGGAAGGGAACTCAAAAAATTAAGTCACGCTTAGGCGGTTACCTTCATGTTTTGGGAACGGAAGCCGAATCAGGAGTGCGAATGAACTTATGTCAGTGGAGGAGGAGCAACAATCAAGAGTGATTCAGGTTCCTCCTCTTCTTTCTTCTTTCTCCTTTGCTGTGTTAGTGCAAAATCGATGGCTGGACCGGCAAGTTTAAATACAAAAAGCTTCCTGGTCAGAAACGTTGAAGCTGCACATGCCAGGCGGTTAAAAACTAGCTTATATATATATAGTCGAGATGATTTAAAAAAATGATGATAACCAAGCCCCACTCCCACTAGATGAGGTAACAAGCTCACTCCTCTATTTCTTTACCACTTAGCCAATTTAGTTTTACCCAACGCCATGAACAAACAAAGAAAGAGCAAACTTGACTCGGCGAGTAACACTAAATTTGGTAAGTGGTAGAAAAACAGAGAAGGGATGAGTGATGACTTTATGCAAACGAATTTGATACAAGACAAGTTCTTAGTAAAATTAAACTTGCAAGTAGTGCATGTATTTTAAATCGAACGGAAGGGAAGTCAAAAATTAAGTAGCACTTAGGCGCTTGCCTTCATGTTTTGGGGGCGGAAGGAAGCCGAATCAAGAGCACGCATGAACTTATGTCAGTGGAGGAGGAGCAACAATCGAGAGCGATTCAGGTTCCTTTTCTTCTTTCTCCCTTGCTGTGTTCGTGCAAAATCGATGGCTGGGCCGGCAGGTTTAAATACAAAAAGCTTCCTTGTCAGAAACGCTGAAGCTGCACATGCCAGGCGGGTTAAGAAATAGAACAAAGTTTCCTGGAACCCTTTGATTGTCGTCGTTAAACTGAGGAAGCCGCCTCTCCGCGCAAAAAACAAAGCAGATAGTAAGGGACAACGTGATAAGTTTCCAGCTGAATTCTCCAGCCACATCTGTACCATCAACTAGTTGGAAACGATCACTGACTGGAATTTTCGTGGAAATTTGCTGCAGACTGGCGAAACATGATGATGATGACAGGGCTAAAATTTGGACTGTGGTAACACTTGGCTTAGGATTTGCCATGATTAACGTATTGCCACAGTGCCACGTGAAGAGGAGACTCGAGACAGATTTTCCGGTGGTTCCAGTTTTTCATGTTAAGCTTCTACAAAAAATTTTACAAGAGTTTTCTGATTATTTGGTAATGGGATGAGATTTTCCAAGAGTATTAGCTGCGACAGCGTGAAGTTGCGGTGCGGCTATACTGAACATGGGAAGACTACGCTATTGTGGTGGGGTTACCGACCATTGTTTGATTGAGTAGATTGGCGTAGCGAACAAGTTCACGAGTTTTTTGGTTGAAAAAGCAATGGCTTTTAAGTATGCAAATTGGGCATATTGTTTGGTGCTGTGAGGTCCAAGAGTCAATGTCATTGATGATGACACTGATGAACCTTATTTGTCGCCACGTGGGTTGGTATGTGAGATACTGTGTGCGCTTCAATATTTGGTTTGAACAGGTTGCCTCTATTATCATATTTATCATTGTGGAAGACGTTGCCAGTGCTTGGTTCCATGACATCTCCGTAAATCCGTTTAGCACGGGTTCCCCAATTTGAAACATTCAACATAGCTACACAAAAATCGCCTTTAACGTAAAGAGTTAACCAAGTCCAATTGCGTGCTCTTTATAGCATTTATCGTTGGCCAACTCTAAACTCGACTTTA
>MNCI01004524.1:152394-189420 GCA_015680685.1 Gnetum montanum
TCAAGTACCAGAAATACCTAAAGGCATACCATCCAGAAAACTACCATCTCCATTATAAAACACATCCATGCATCATGCACCCTTGAGAAACTAAAGCAAAGGAAGTAATTAAGAATTTCGTAATCTCTAAGATTTTAAAATTTTACTTTCAACTGATAAAAAATACGAAAAATGAAATGCTATTTAAGAGTAAAATTCATTTAGATGCCTTTCAAATGCCATGCATACCTACATTTGAGAAAATTCTGATCAAGGTTTTCAGCCTTACCTATGGGCAGGGACGTCAAAACTTTGATATGCAAGCCTCACTCTATGTGAAAATGAAAATGCAGCAGCGACTCCATGCTAAGAATCTGGAAAAAGTACAATAAACTGAGTTTGCCCAAGAAGACTCTGTCTGGCTTGTTGCAACAAGACACTAAAGCAAGAATTCTCTTTAAGAACAAGCCAGACAGAGATGATTCAGCTAATTGTTCAAGGCAAATTGGAACCGTGCTGTTCATCGTAATACCAGTATCCTGCAGGCAAAGCACGGAAAATTATTTGAGGTTTATATACAAGCCGTGTCCTCATCTTTTGCAGGGCCCCAATTTTTATGAATCTGAGCGTAATGGCCACAGGATCTGTCTGCCCAATAACCGTAATCACACCATCGTTGGTATCCATGGAGGCATGCACTGCACCTTCCATTCTAGCGACACTTTTGAGGGCCTTCTGCTTATCTCTGGGTCCTCTACAGGATGCACTTAACTTTCTGCATTCCGTACAAAAAAATAAAAATTTAAATGAGATGTTATCCGGTAAATTCCAGTTACATAAAGCAATGTTATGATAAATTCTTATCATCTTTTAAACAACCCAAAGAAAGGCCGGGTCGGGCCTTTTGAGCTTCTTACCTTCATGTTGTGAACGCTGCTGAGGCAGAAAGCGTTTTTTTGTTCTCGTCATCTCGCCTGTGTGCCTCGGTTTTGCTCGCAGAATATTGGAATACACATCCAGTTATATACTGTGCAGAATCTCGTCTTGGGTGCCAAATGCCCATAAAACCACTGCCCAGTCTGAAAGAGGCTCGGCAAGATTGAAATTCTGATGACCGTTGACCATTCATGGCGGAAAGGACAAAGCAGGGAAAACCATGATGGGGATTCGAGACTTTTTCGCACAGATTTGTATGTTGGTGTGGTGCGAAAAACAAATAAACTTCCGACAGCAACAGAGCTGCCAAAAACGAAAGCAACCCAGGTGGTGTGTCCCTACCTGTGGAATTTTCTTAGAACCGCGTTAAGGCAGTTTCTGCACATTCATGGACTATAGGCAAAACGCGTTTTGGTCTTCCTTCCAAATGTTAAACAATTCGTTCCGGTGGTGGTAATTTGGTCTTTATACAACAATCAATGGCGTTTCAGAGATTCCATTGACAATTGTTTTTTAAATTAAATTTCTTTTATTTGTTGAGACGCTGTATCCGATGTTAGAGTATCCTGTTGATGCCGTTTCGTATGGCATACGAAATAGGGCCTGGAGACCGCCCGGCCGTGAGCAGCACTCCAACGCGTAATTCAAAGACGGTACCACCGCTCCTGCGTAACGGTAGGGTGGATGTAACCAGAGGTTCGAATAAACGTTTTTGGTACTTGTACACCTATTTTATGTTTAATTTTTTTGAAGATATTTAAAAATTTTAAGAAATTATAAAATTGACGTGAAAAGAAATATGAAAATAATCTTTACATCTATAATAAAAAAATAAAAATGATATAATTCTTATAAATTTGTGGATTTTTGTACTCTTAAGTGTTTATTTGATAATGGCTCCAAAGTTTGAAAGCAAAGTACATGACAAGCGTTGCATATTTGAAATTCCAACTTTAGATGTAACCCATTAAATAAGATGGTACCACCACAAGGGTACTTCATTGTTGCTAAATGAAGTACAATCAATGCCACAACCTCTGAACGAAAGGTTTCCGCTTAAAAGGAATGCCATGATGCAATTGTTACTAACGGACTTTGGGATTGGGATGCCCATGCAACAACTTTGGATGAGAAAGAATACTCACTTGTTAACAAATATTAAAGTTGAAGTTAGTGGAATGTGAAATTAGATATATCCATATTAATATGTTTCCTGTGTGTTCTCATTATCCTTTCTATAAAAAAAACTATAATCATCTTCTCCATATCCCAATAAAATGCGTTTGGCTACATGTGTTCGTTTTCATCATTCACCATTGTGAAGAGCTACATCTTTGTTTATTTCTAGTCTCTTCAAATCATCTTCAATTATTTTTTCCTATATCTTTTTTAGTCTTTCTTCCCATCTTCAATATATATAATAAAAAAATCTGATAGTAAGATTTAACAATTGTATTTTAATTTTCTTAATCATAAATAAGGTCTATCACATAATATCTATAATAATTATTAACAATGGTAACTTATGTACTGAAGCCTCAAGATATAAGTATTGTACCTATTGCATATAAATTTTAGACTGTATTTTGTTTGAGTTATCATTTAGAGTGATGATAAAGTGCTCTTTCTTAAATTGAAGACCTGCATTCAACTTTCTTTCCTCTCCCAATCCTTCTTAGACCCCTACTCCACAAAATGAACATGGTAGCTCTTGGATTTTTGTTTTTCAGCCCCACTCAAGGTGTGATGATGGACCGCTTATTTGACACTTTCAAGAGAACAAATTTTGATGTCCTATGCCAATATACCAAATGCTTGCAGCAGGTTCAATAAGAACGTGTATTAGCACAAGATCGCAATATGGCAGTGTATTGCAGGGAATTATGGCGTTCTTGTCAAGGGATTTGAGACAGGACAAACAGCGTAGCCGTGACGATAGTGCACAAGTGCTGGACACTGTTCATCAAAATTGAAAAATTGAACGCATGATTGGAAGAGGACAAATTTTAATACGTTTAAGAACTCACTTGACATAGAGTGTATACATGATATCAGATGAATTATACATCCCGCTCCTTGGTGGCGGCTCCTAACTATAGGGCCTTAACATAAAAATCCTCGTTACTTTAATCTATGGGCCACAACATTTGATGTTGTACACATCCAAGATACCTTTAGGAAATTTTAAGCATAAGTCAACATGACCCACCATTTGCTTCATGTCAAGCTACATTACATGGATAATACCACTTTTGTCATTTTTCATCCTCATCAAGTCACATTGTATGACTTTGCCATGGGACTATGGGACAATGATAAGATGATGATAATCATGATAATGATGGATCTGAATGAATGGCTTAAACCTCATTTTTATTCTTTTTGCTTTCAATGCTAATCTATATTTAATAAGAGACTTTTCTCTAATTATTGAGATTTAATATTTCTCCAATAAATTTGATTTATCTCTAGTGAATCTAATTTCCCTAGAATTCTCTTATAGGAGATTCTATATTAATCCCAACTTTTTCAACCAATGTTGAAATTTTTGCCTCTTTTATGGATGCAAAATTTTTTGTTGATTCTCAAGATGCAACAAAAAAATTATGATGCCTTCTTATAGTGATGTTAATGCAACAAAGACACTTGATTTTGTTCTTCCTAATAATGTATATAAGTCATTGGTTAATCTTTCATCATAATATGTGTTCATTTAAATTTTGGCTTATTTACCTCATAATTGAAGCTTTATTTCGAAGTTAAATGATGTCATGAAAAAAACATGACATCCAAATCTTTTATACTAGGTATTATTCTCATGTTTTCTACTTGTTGAGTTAGGTAATGCTTCAATGGTGTAGCATACCCTAGAATAAGATTTTTTATATATAAACATGCAATGTTAACCATTTGCAAGTGGGCTTCAAATTTTGATGTCCATGTTTTTTCGAGTCATATAATCTTCCATTAATTTTTTTAGAAAATTGATCAAAAAATTGTTCATCTTCTCAATCTCATTAAGCATATGGAGTCTATTTCTATAACTTTCAGTTTTTATAGACATTTTTTTTTGTTGAAGCCAATCTTCTCAATTATAAAAAGGAATTTGGTATTACAAGTACTTTGAGAGAATTATATTTAGCTAATTAAATATTATAACTTCATAATTCTTGCAACTTCTACCATTGTGAAGGACATTTACTTAATGCTTGTCCTTTTCTACTTAAGAAAAAAGATTTTGAAGAAAAGAAAAAATGTATTGAAGTTGAAAAAAAAAAACCATATGAAGTTGAAGATATGAAAAATTAAGTTAAATAGTCATAAAGAATCTAGAGAAGACATAAGCTCCTATGTATATTTTTACTAGTACTAGAGAAAGTATTAAGCAACCTAGATAGATAGCTTATAAGGTAAATTTTTCCTTGTATGAAAAGAACACAACTAACTCAAATATTAAAACTAGTATTGACAAGAAGGTTATAGTTGATGGTAAAGATTCTTGACGTCAGATTACTAACAAGTGATGATGTGAAGATCTTGCACAAGTGCTACCATTTTTTTACTTTGATACAAATATTGATATTAAGCCACAACTTTCTATCTCAAATCCTTTTATAATTTTAACTTTAAGAGTGGATATTGAAAAGTGATGTATGTTTTGTTAAGACTAGGACCTTTCTCCCTACTAATAATTAATTTTTTTCACTCCTTTTATCAAAGTATTAATTGTAAGGTTGTATGAGTAGGTACAAAAATTGGAAAATTTTTTCTTTCTATTTTTTAATGATGTCTACTTAGTATCAAGTTTGTGATGTACTTTGAATTTTCTTTGCTTATTGTTAATAATTTTTTGGGGTCCAAAAAGAATCCCCTCTTAAATCATTATGATAATGATCAAGTCGCATTTGATGCATTTTACCAAGGGGATCCACATCTACAATCCTATAGATCCATAAAAGGCATTTTGAACCTAGTCTAATAGATCCAAAGGGGTCTTAGGGGACATAAGTAAAAATGTTAGTTTCAATTTCATTACTTTCATTTAGATTACACATGTATTACTACTCAAATTTTAAGACTAAGTTATCATGACAAATCATTTTCACCATTTTTCTTCCATGTTAATGTACGTACATTAAATGCATTCTAAGCAAGGGTATATAGAGTTTATAAAAATTTGAACCTTTGATCTTTTTATATGCTAACATAGAGCATAGCATGCATTGTTAAAACAAGGATGTCTTCTTTTTCCTACATTATTTAACCTTTTAATTAATAAACTTCATTAGTGAATGCATAAAATATCAACTCATTTTGCAATTATATTTGGAAGTTATAGCAACCGAAAATGTTAGAGGTTGGAACGGTACATTGAGAGGTCTGTGGTCACATAGCTTGACCCTGCATCTGCATGAGGGCCTGTTGGAAACAGAAGCAAGGTGCCCAAAATGGTCTATCGATCGAACTAGGACTTACAAGGTGTTACGCCAAAATGAATGCTATGAGCTTGCACATTGCAACATCCACATTGTCAACTAGGGTGAGCATAGTTGAGGTTTTTGGTGTAAAACGAGGGTGCAAATGCACGAATATATGTAGAAAAATTGTGAAAATGCTAGTAAAATGTTAGGTTGTAAGAAAAAGTACCAAAAATGCATGGGGAATGAGCAAGAGAGAAAGTAGCATCACCCCAAATGGGGTTTGGGGGTGGGGGGAGTGTAGTTAACTACAAAGAAAAGGTGAGGAGGTACGTGGTGTATAAATAGGCACAATAGGCAACGTAGTCACAATCTCAGGGTGTCTGGGCTGCAAAAATTGATGTTCGCGGTGAAGGTTGAGCCTGCTGGGTTGGCTACTGTGGTTTCCTATAGGTTGCAGTGGTCTATGGGGTACAACGGTGCTACAGTAGTGTGGAAATGGTGTCTACCAAAATGCCAAGTGTGCTCAAATGCAAGAATGCCAAGAATGCCTATGCTCAAATTTTCCAACCTTGTTTTTGTTTTGCCAACCCCTAGAACATGGAATGTTGGGGTATTTATAGGGCTCGGGTTAGCGTGCATCATAGATCGGGCGCCACATGGTAGAGGGGTAGTTTGGACTATGTTAGCCCCAACTACGCTCCCACTGAAGAAAATGGTGTTCTATTGGTGTGCTTTAATGGACCTTGTGAGATTGCCAAATCGTGACTACATTGCCAAGATTACATGTGGGAGTGCCAAAAAGATTGCCATGTACTTGAAAATAATGCAAAATAGTGTAGTTTTGGAGACTACGTTGCCACTCTCTTGAGTGGTGTTTAGCATATGTTCAATTTGGAGGCAAATGGGGGGTGCAAAAGAAATGCAAATTGTTGATCTTACGTTCGAAGGAATGTTGGAGCTGAGATGAAGGCCTGTGCTGAGTTCTGGAGGCTTCTGGAGTTACTTTTGCATGACTACGCTTGACTATGCTCTAAAGTGTAGTCTAATAGTTAGGGAAATTTTGCAAAAAGTATGTTCCAGTGCTGAGTACGCTCTAGAGTGTAGTCCTAGTAGTGAGCATAGCCCTGACACTTAGGAAAATCTGGCAAAAGCGAATGTCTTCATGTAGACTTGCTAACTACAATCTAGAGTGTAGTAGGGAGTGTAGGCTTAGAAGTTAAAAAATTTGCCAAATTGTTTCTTCCTTGTCAACTAAGCCTAACAACTTCTACCTTGACACTTAGGCAAATCTACAAAATTGGCCATTCCTATGTAGACCATGCTGACTATGCTCTAGAGCATAGTCTCAGCAATGAGAGCATAGTTAAGACACTTAGAAAATTTTGTAGCTATTGTTGACACTTAGAAAAATCTTATAAGTTTGGACTATTTGTGTCAACTATGTTGACTACACTTCAGAGCATGGTTCCAATAGTGGGAGCATAGTCTTAATACTTAGAAAAATTTGCCAAGTTTTGACACTTAGACAAATTTGTAGTCGAAGCTCATGAGCCCAAATTTGATGGTGTTTCATTTTTCCCTATTTGTTGATGTTTGGAGGAGTGGCTCAAGAGATGTTGACAAAGAACACAAAACACCACAACAAGCTTGGCACTAACATTGCTTCTTAGTACTTGACTGGATATTACTTCACCATGTTCAAGAGTGCCAAGGGTAATGGTATGCTGGAGATAAAGGGTGTAGGGAATGCATTAGGAAATAACAAGGGAATGAAATGCAAATAGTGTGATACTGCAAGATGTGGCACCAAGGTGGCTTGTTGCGAAAATAGTGACCTCTCATTAGAATACTTATGAGAGAGTCAACATCCTTGGTACTAGAATGGTTTGCCCCTAAAATTGTGACCTCTCATCATAGTGCTTATGAGAAGGTTGATGTGGATTTAGGGTTGGACTGGTTGTAAAATTGCAGCTTTGCTAGTTTTTTTTAATTATGAGGCAAACTTGCTTTGGGTTTTACACATTTCAAAATGCTAGTTGTGGGATGCCTTTCATCAAGTGGGCTGCATGCCACCTAACAGGCTTTGCCTTTACCGCAACCATGTCATGTCTGTAGGATAGGTGTTTCCTCCCTGGGATGAGTTGTGTTACATCCACTTAGGCTTTGACTAGCCCACATAGGCTCCCCATGGGATGAGTTGCATTATGTCTATAATGGGTTGTGTGGTTGACATAAAGAGGGTGCCATGTGCATCGGAGGGGTTGCAAGCTTGGTGGTGCAAGGGAAGGTAGGAAAATGTAAGGTACAAGGGGTGAATGTAAGTAGGCAATAGAAGGGTAGCAGGGATGTGCACTCTTGAGTGGCTTAGCTAGTCCAATCATGCACATTAGAGCAATGTGGTGAGTTACTGCTGCGATGAGATATGTCTCTGCATGACCGCCTCTAGGGCTTCATCCTAAAAACAGAACACAAAGAAAACAAGAACACAACCACACAACATGAGATGAGAGTAAATTGTTGGATGCGAGGGTGCTGCAATAGCTAGACTAGTTGCAAGTACTTGAAGAGCCAGTGGAGGTGTTAGCACGATGACATTGCAATTGTTCTAAAGGATTATGCTAATGATGAGAGCTCAAAGCACCAATGTAATGCCCAAGGCTGGTAATGTTGCCAATGTAGCCTAGAGTTGGTAGCATTGGCAACTATTGCAAGAGCTCCGAAGGGTTGGAAAAATGCCTAAGGGTAGTTCCGAAAGATCAGCAAAATGCTAGGGGACGATAATGGTACAAATGTTCCAGAGGCCTCTCCTGATGATAGGAACTCCATTCTGGAACTATTGTGTCACTACCTCGCCCACAAGATGTGGGCATATGGCATGGAGTTGGAAGTATTATCACTCGCTTGTCTGCAGAACTATGTGTATTGAACTACGAACCTAGTTTAAGGTCTTGGTAGACCATATGCTTTACTAGTTTAGGGTCCTAGTAGACTATGGACTTAGTTTAGGGTCCTAGTAGACCATGATGTCCTAGTTTATAGTCCTAGTAGACTGCTGTGTGCCATTTTAACATTGTAGCGGATGGTGAATGTTGTGCTAGTTTAACATCATGACCCAAGGGTAACTATGCCAGTTTATAGTCATCATGAATTTTTTATGCCAATTTATAGTCATAGCAGACTCTCTGTGCTAGTTTATAGTCATAGTAGAGTTGCTGCACTAGTTTATAGTCATTGTAGACTCTTTGTTCTAGTTTATAGTCATAGTAGAGTTGCTGCACTAGTTTATAGTCATAGCAAACTATGTTGTGCCAATTTATAATCATAGTGGACTATGTTATGCCAATTTAAAATCATAGTAGACTATGGATGTGGATGCTAGTTTAACATCATAGTGGACGAGTTGTGCCAGTTTATAGTCATAGTGAACTTGCTGTCCCATTTTATAGTCATAGCAGACTATATATGCCAGTTTATAGTTGTAGTGGACTATTGCTTATCTTGCTTTGTTGTTGATGAGGCACTACATACTAGGAGTAGTATGGCTTTAAATATGAGTGCTTCACCAAATTATCAAATTCATTTCCATTGTGGTCAGCAAGCTTGAATGCCCCATTGTCATAGGCCTTGATGATCAAGAAAGGCCCTTCCCAATTGGCTGAAAATTTATCCGTGAATTTGTGAACAGCCTTGAGACTAAGTCCTCTTTCTTGATCAAGTGTTGATGTTGATTGTGATGATGCTTCTGTTGTTATGTTTGTTGGTACCACTCGATATGATCGAATGTCAGCATGCGCTCCTTTTCTATCGAGTTGAGGTTCATGATTCTTAACTCATTATTTTGAACCTTGTCAATGAAGCTTGAGAGGATTACACGAAGCGATGGGACTTACAATTCAAGAGGAAAAATTGCTTTAGATCCATAAACCAAACTGTATGGCATCTTACCTATTGTTATCCTACGTGTTGTGCAGTAGGCCTAGAGTGTGTAGATCAATTGCTCGTGCCATCGTTGTTTGTTGCTGCTCAACATCTTCTTTAGAAGGTCGACAATAACTTTGTTTGTGGCCTCCGTTTGGCCATTTTCCTGTGGGTAGTAGGACGACGAAAAATTTTTTTTGATTCCAAAGAGCTAGCAAAAGGCTTTGGTCTCAACATTGCTAAACTATGATCCATTGTTTGTGACTATGGTCATGGGTAAACCAAAATGGGTCACTATGTTATCGAGTATGAATTTGCAAACTTGCTACAATGTAGTCTTCTTAAGAGGAATAACCTTAACCCACTTTGTAAAATACTCAGTTTCAATTATAATGAAACTATGCCCTGTGGAGGACTTAGGAGTTATAAGCCCTATGATGTCCAACCCCCAACATTGGAACAACTATGTGATTTATGTTGTGTGCAGCTCAATGGGTGGCACATGCATTAAGTTGCTATGTCATTGACATGTGTTGCACATCTTCACCTTAAAGATGAAATTGCACTCAATATAAGGGCAATAGTAGACTAAGCATTTGGTCTTTGCCGCCATTGCCCTAGGTGCTATGTGGCCTTTGCATAGTCCCTCGTGAACTTATTCAATAATCATTTGTGCTTCATTGTCATTAACATAGGTCAACAGTATGCCCTCGTATGATTAGCAGCACAATGTGCTATCACCCACAATGATGTATTGCCACAACCATTTTTGCATTGCATCCTTTTGGACAGTGATCAAATGCTGCGAGGGTTCACCCTGTAGAAGGTATGCCTTAATTTTGTCGTACCATTCTATTGCATGGGTTGTGCTTACTAT
The DNA here is from genome assembly GCA_015680685.1 of Gnetum montanum. Lineage (NCBI taxonomy): Eukaryota > Viridiplantae > Streptophyta > Gnetopsida > Gnetales > Gnetaceae > Gnetum > Gnetum montanum. The sequence goes on from MNCI01004524.1 coordinate 162,526, forward strand.
GGCTATGGATGAAATATTGATAGTTTGTGTGATACGCATAGTGCAGTTTGCCACCGAGGTGAGCAATGCATGAAACATTTTAGGTGCAATTCTTAAGGCTAATGTTGCTAAGGCATTGGTAATGGTGTTTTTGTTGCAAGGCATATACTGAACATCAACAGTTGCAAATTGCTTGAGAAAGTGCTTCATTAGGTCATAATAAGGTTGCAAATGTTGGACTTTATAAGCATAAAAATCTGTGACTTGGTTGACCACTAGTTACAAGTTGCCTCAAATTGCTATGTTTTATATTCCTAAGTCATGAGCTACTAAGATACCCTAGAGGAGACCCTCATACTCTGCCATGTTGTTAGTGCATGGGAATGTAAAATAGTACATAAAGGGTCAAATCTCCCTAGAGGGAAATGTGATTATGGTAGTGGCTTTACCTCCTTGGGAGGTTAAAGCATCACCAAAGTGTAAGAGTGCCTCGAAGTTGTCAAGCACTTGACTTATGCTATTGACATGCTCGTTTGAAAATTTTGGATCTATCGTTGCTTGATCATCAATTGGGGAAGCCATAAGTTGTGTAACTATTGCTTGACCTTTGGTTGATGCTTGTACAATGTAATGCGGGTCAAACTTTGCAGTTATTTCTTTCCAATGTGTAATGCAACTACTCTCATAAGTATTCATTATAATGGCTCAGAGTACTTTGCTTTTGTAGATGATGTTGACTTGGTTGTGAGAAAGATAATGCCTCCATTTCTTGAGTGTAAAGACTAAGGCAAGGAAATTCTTTTCCACATCATTATACTTTACTTGATAGGTAACCAATGCATGGCTTAGGTAGTATACTGGGACCTCTATACCATCATCTCACTTTTGGCAAAGCAGAGAAGCAATGGATGTGTCAGAGGTAGCAAGGTAGATGTAGAAAGGTTTATCTCTTTGCAGAGGGTAGACCATTGGAAGTTAAGCCAGCTGTTGTTTAAGGTTGTCAAATGCCTTTTGGCATTGATCTATCCACCCAAAGTGGACTCCCTTTTTGAGCAAGTGTTTCATTGTTTGCAACTTATCGGTCAACTGTGTGATAAACTGACATATGAATTGCAATCTACCTTATAACCCTCGTAGCTCCTTAAGGTTAGCCAATGGTGATAAGTTGATAATGGCCTTAACCTTATCAGAGTCTATGCATATGCTTTCTTTGGATACTATGAAACCTAGCATGTGGTCCATCTTGACACCGAAGGCATAGTTCTTAGGATTTAACCTAAGTTCATGCTTTAGGCAACGTTTGAGCATAAGGTTTAAGTCATCTGCATGGTTTTGTGCTACTTTTGACTTAACTACTATATTGTCAATGTAATCATTGAGTAGAACTAATAGGTAATTACTAAAAATGTACGTCATGGCTCATTGATAAGTCGCTCTTGCATTCTTTAGTCTGAAGGGCATCATCATGTAACAAAATGTGCCCTATGGGGTCATGAAGGTAGTACTAAGCTGGTGCTCTGGGTTGATCCGAATTTGGTTGTAACCCAAAAAGCCATCCATGAAGGACAACAAGGTATCACCAACTGTGGTATTAACCAATTGATCAATACTAGATAATAGGAAATTGTCTTTAATAGTTTCCTTGTTTAGGTCCTTGAAGTTTATGCAAATGTGTATACTTCCATTTTTCTTGGATACAACCATGATGTTGGAAACCCAGTTTTTGTAGTTAATAGCCTAAATGAAACCAGTCTTGTAAAGCTTAGTGATTTCATCACAAATTACCAATGCCATGTTAGGCCTAACTTTGTGAGCTTTCTACTTAACTAGTTTTATGCTGGGATCGAGGATTATGTTGTGTTGCACTATGCAAGGATCTAGGCTTGGCATGTCTTCATAATACCATGCAGATGCCTTGATGTTATCATTGAGCACTTTTGCGATGTGTTGGGCATGTTGAGGCTCTAGTAAGGAACTAAGTTTCAATGCCTTTGCCTCACCATTAGGTGTTGTGATAGGGATTTCAATGAGGGGATCCTTAGTGATGTCACCTATCTCTAGATTTAGAGCCCTAACTAGATGTTCTGTCTAGTCTAGCAGTGCCTCTACAGATGTTATGTATTCATCGTAGGCTATGGGCTCAAGGTCTAGGCATTGTGGATCAATGCATTGCGTGAGTTCACCATGGGGCCCAATTGAAACACCACTAAATTCAAGTAAAAAAATCTTAACAACAAATTTGTTTAAGTGTCAACATGAGACAAATGTTTCTAAGTGTTTGGCCCATGCTTCCACTACTTAGGCTACACTTTAGAGCATAGTCAACATAGCACATAGTGTAAAACCAAATTTGCAAAATTTCTTAAGTGTCGATAATAGTTGCAAAAATTTTTCTAAGTGTTGTGCTATGCTTCCATTCTCCCTACTACACTCTAGAGCATAGCTAGCATAGTATGCACTTCAGTGGCCAGTTTTGCCTAAGTGTCAAGCTAGAAGCTGTCAAGCTAGTTTAACATGAAAACAAGCATTTTAGCAGATCTTCTAACTCCTACAGCTACCCCTCTTACTATGCTCCAGAGCTTAGCATGGATTAAGATTGCAAGTTTTTCCAAATCTTTTCAAAGTGTTAATGCTATGCTCTCACTCTTCCTACTATGCTCTAACGCATAGCTAGCGTAGCCAGCACTGGGCCTCAATTTTTGCAGAATTTGCCTAACTGTTGGGCTACACTTCAAAGCATAGCTAATGTAGTAATGCAGGATAGCCTCCAAAAACTTCCAGAGCTTAGCATTGGCCTTCATCTCAACTTTGACACTTCTTTGGCAAGCAGGATCAACAACTTGCACTTTCTTTACACCCCCCTTATGTCCCAAAATTGTACCTACGCTTGATCCCACTCAAAAGAGGAGAGAGTGTAGCCTCCAAATTGCACTGTTTGTAGGTACATTGTAGTCTCTTTAGCTCCAACACATGTAGTTGGTAGTGTAGTCATAGTTTGGTAGTATTTTAGGGTCCACTGGAACATACCAGAGCATAGCACCATTTTGGTCCAGTGGGAGTGTAACTGGGGTCAGTGTAGCCTTAACTAACCTTTGCCATGTGGCACCAGATCCATACTTCATATCAACCCTAACTCTATAAATGCCTCTATGTTTCACATTTTAGGGGTTGTATTTTTTGAGGGATTGGCATTTTGAAGCATTTAGTGGGCATTTTCACTCAATAGTTGGCATATTAGCACTATCACCCTTGCATCTAAACACACTTAACGCCTTAGCAGAACTTTGGGACACCACCTTTGCATACCATAGCACACCGCAGGTTATAGGACATCACAAAAACTAACCCAACAGGCTCAGACTTCATGGCGAATGTCAATTTCACAACCTGAACACCCCAAAGACTATGATTATGTTGCTTGCTATGCCCATCTGTACACTGCGTACCTCCTCACCTTTCTTTTGCAAACTACTATGCTCTCCCATTTGGGGTGGTGCTATTCTTCCTCTCTCAAACTCCTTTGCATTTTTCAAGCATTTTCTTTATCATTTAGCATAACATTTGCATTTTTTCGGTATTTTGCATGCATTTGCACGTTTGCACTGTTGTTTTCACACCGAAAAACCCTGCTACGCTCTGGCTTAGTTAGCCTTGGTACCACTAAAAATACCGTGTGAACCCCTAGCACCCATTTATCGAAACACTCCATAAGTCCTAGTTCAATCAACAAGACAGTACCATGTGCTTCGCCTTCGTTTGTCCCCTCCAACAATGGCCCTTCGGACAAGGGCAGGGTTAGGGTTGTTCCGTAGCCACAAAGCTCTCGGCATGATCATTCCAGCCATTGATGTTTTTAGTGGCTACAATTTTCTAACACTAGAAGGAGGGTCATGCCATTTCCTTTTGCATTTAGTGGTAGTCCCACATGCTCTCTGCACGTCCATTACTAGCTTCAAGCTAGCATAGACTCGACACCCTTGTGGACCTACTATGGTAGTAGATGGATCATAGGCCAACACAAGAATTATCTATGATTTAGTTGGTGTAGATTGAACCCAGTTGTTGGTTCACTTAGAACCCTATTGGACAAAAGCCAAAGCGTATCTTTGGCAATTAGCCAAAACTTTGTGTGCTCATGAGAGCATAGCTGGCTTTTAATGTGAGAGCATAACAAGCCTTAGCATAGTGAGCGTAGCACACTAGAGTTAGTTTTCCTTTAGTAGCATTTTCAGACTTAGTTGTTTTTTCAAAATTTTTAGCAATTTTATACTTAGCTTTTTTTTAGCATCTATAACATTTGCAACATTTGCATTTTTTACGTAGCATCATGAATCTTAAGCAACACTCGACCTCTATTCTAACCATGATTGTTGTTGAACCTAGTTGGTGGGAGGTCACACTTGATCTTCTTGGGTCCAAGGGGTCTACCTTGATAGAGAGGCAATTGCTCAGAGTACGCAATTAGCTACCTGGGTACATGGTGCTCCATGGTGAAAAATATAACTTCTTTTGCACAAAACTCTAGGCAGGTCTATCCCTAGATTTCCGAGAAATGGATTCCAAACAGGGTTATGAAATCATACACTGGAATAGAAGGGAATACTTCCCTACCATCAATGATTTCATTCCGCTCATCAAAACCTTTCAGTGGTTGCTTGATGAACTCATTTGACTAAGTGGGTTGAATGAGTATGATGCATTAACTGATTACGAGAAGCCCCTGCAAAATGGGTAGGATGAGTTTGAGGCTTTTTCAGAGAATGAGAACCCCTTTACACCTCTTTCCAGTAGGCTGCCTTTAGCCTCATCCCTTTGTAGTCCTAGCCATCCACCTTCTGTCAGGAAATTACATCCCCCTTGTCATCCCTAAGGTCAACCCCTATGGTGGCAAGTCATCAAATACATATGCATTAGGGTGTAGGACCATTTGTCACCCCAACCTTTGTACATCACATGCATCAGGGTGCAGGACTATCTGCCACCCTTCTCTTTGTGATATTTACATAGTTTGCATAGTCTTTCCTATTAGCATATGTGATGCTAACATAGCCTTACATGCACACTATGTAGATGTCCCAACTACCACCAACTTAGGTGTCATATGTTCTGCTTGTCTCATCAGCACCCCCTACCATGGTGTAAGCCACAACCGTGTGGTGGGCTCTAGCCCCTATGCCCATGATGCAACACACATAGTAGTACGTGCAACAACATGCGCAACAAGCATCTAACGTGGTTGCATAGCCTGTAGTAGGGCCATGGGCCACTTAAGCAATACAGCAGGCAACACAACCGATGTAGCTGGTTGCGCCTACCCTGAGCTTAGACCAAGCAGTCCAGCTCATCTAGATGCTCACCAAGGAGGATAAGTGGCTCAAAGCCTCCTCCTCCGAAATAGTCCACATGATGGACTTTTACTAGGATGACCCAATCAGTCCTGTGATCCCATCACTGATCCTACCTCTTGGGGCCCAACTTCCCTAGTTCACTAAGTACAATGGTGAAGGGGATCCTACTGCCCATCTAGTGACCTTTCATTTTGAATGCCTTTTGTTGTAGGCATGGCCACATGCAATCATTTGTGTGTTTGCCATGTCCTTAATTGGCAAGGCACTGGATTAGTACTATGCACTCCCTAGGGCCTCCATATCTTCCTTGGAGGAATTGCTTAGTCAATTCGTCACTCGCTTCAAGTATGACTTGAAGCTTAAGGTAACCTTGGATCAACTAATGCAAATTATGCAAGGCTACTTAGAGCCTGTACAAAAATTCATCCAATGCTAGAGCAACATACTTAACAAAATTCATGAGCCCATTGCAAAAATCCACCTATTGGTCATTTTTAAAGATGTAGTGAATGAATTTATCAAGTCAAAGTTGTATTACCTTTCCGTGCACTTCTTGAGGCAAGCATTTGTTCAAATGAAGAGAATTTAGGATGTGGCGGAGGCCAGTAAGGACCTTAGTCTATGTGGCCTACAAAAATGTTCATGCAGAGAATGATAAGGAAAAGGGCATGATAACCACAACTATTGTGATGGTGGCTAATGAGGCCAAGCCAAACAACGCTAAACCAATAGCCAAGGCACCTAAGGCCCCGACCAACAACAAGGCATTCAAATTTAGCACTGCAACGACCAACCAATTTGCACCATTGGCAACCACGGGGCAAGCTACCTTGAGGCCAAACTTTGAGCTCAAGGACTGCTCAAAGTATACAACATTGCCCATCAAACCGTTAGAGCTCTTGGGTCAACTGCTTAACGTTGGGTGTATCCACTATATGCAAATGTTTAAGGATGCTCATAAGCATCATGATGGCTACTACGAGCTCCTCAAAAATCCATCAACAGCCATGCCAAATGAGCCTCCAATCTCTAAACATTTTAGGTTGGACCGGTTCTACCATTACCATCAACTACTCGACTATGACATAGACTTCTACATGGCCCTATGAGATGACATACAATGCATGATTGACCAAGGCCAACTAGTTCTTGATGCAACCAGCTCAATTTGCCCGAAAAATCAATTAATGAAGGTCTACAAAAACCCTCTCAGTGTAAGTGGCACAGGCTATTTTATCAATCCCATCAGCATTGATGTTGAATTAGAACAAAGACAAGAACCATTTGTGGTTTGCGTGCCCTATGTTAACACTAGGGTCTCCTCAGCATCAACTAGGTCAAGGTCCCCTTTTTTCATCAAAGCACCACCTCAAGTGCCCATGACACCCTTTGTGGTTAGGGCCTCGTAGTACGTTGCAGTGACAACAACCTAGACACCTTTTGTTGTTAGGGTGCCTCAACATGCGGACTCTTCACCTACTTAGAGTTTGATGATGGGGACTACATCAAGCCCTACTCGCCCAAGGCATCATCCTGCATATAACAACATGTAGTCTAGGTGGTAGCCTAGGAGGCCTAATGAGAACCTTGTCAATAAAATGATTAGGAAACGCCTAGAGTTAGGTTCACCTAAGCTTGTCCCCTTGTCTTCTATTTACATGACTACGTTGGCTAGAATAGCCATCGCAAGTAATCAACAACTGAGCACTAAGGCTGAAAAGTAGGCCAAGCAAGCCAAGCCCAAATCTCCTCCCTGAGAGATCTGTCTCCTAGGCTACATGAAGGAGATGAAGGCCAACAAAGCAACTAATAGTAGTAAGGATTTCCTAGATGCATTGGCACAAGTTAAACAAGCTTTGAAACATAAAAAACACAACCTTGAGCCTGTGCAACTTGGTCATGACCTTCTTTGCTCATCGTGAAGCACTAGTTTGCATGTTGACCTCCATTCCTATTAAGAAGGACATCCTAGCAAATGAACAAGCCATCCATGTTGTCATGCTTCCTCCCACACCTCGAGAATCAAGTTCAACACCCCTAGCATTTCACGATGAGGCAATTAAGGTTAACCCTAAAAAGGGTTAGGTAATTATCTTGCCAATGTTCATAAAAATTTGCATAGTACAATACAAGATTCACAAGGTGCACGTCAATGATAGGGTAGCAACTAACGTCATCCCATTCCAAGTTGTTGACCAACTCAGTCTTACCGACCAAATCAAATCCACAAAGACAAATTGCCTGAAGTCCTTTAATGGGCTGTGCATTGTCATAAAGGAGATGGTCATGATAGCTTTCGTGGTAGGGGAGTAGTTCCTCACAATAGTTGAATTCATTGTCATTGAGGAGATGCCCGGGTTCAACCTAATCCTGAGAAGGCCCTGGCTAGTACAATTATAGGTTGTCTCCTCACCCATCCACCAAGAAATCCACCTTTCATACGAAGGTGAAGAAGTGATTATACATGGTGACAATGCAGCCCCTCTAACCATTAACAACCTTGACACAGAATAAGAGTTGGAGGTAGAGTTCCTCGATGACACATCGCATGTGAAGGACAAGGGTTAACCTTATTTAAGAGACCCACTCGAGGAACCAAAAGAGGTTGATGACCTCCCCGAAGAAGCTCTATGGGTAGAGGTTCCCTTTAGCATCATAGACGAGGGTCTAGGCAAATATTGCCTCGAGGTACCCAGGCCCTACGTACCGCTAACCCACATTAGATTAGGGAGCAACTACATGACTAAGGCACCCCCTTAGTTCAACATGTGCTAGGCACCTACTTGCCCCTAATCTTTGCATGTCTCATTTACCTTTTGCTTGAGTAGTACACTTCACATGATTGCTTGTGTTATGCATCATTCATTTTATTACACATTCATTTATTTTGCTTATGCATTTTTTCTTAGTTTTCCTACGCATTAAAAAATACTAAAATACATAGAAATGATAAAATTCAAAATTGCAAAAAATAAAAATAAAAAAAAATACATATGGCTCACCATGGCCTAAAACTGGCCACTTTTTCACATTTCCATGGCTTGAAAAGGCCTTAAACTGCTACGGCCTAAAATTGGCAACCCTTTTTCTTTCTTCGCATCAACCTGGAATGGCCTAAACTATGACTATGGCCCACTATGCCCTAAAAATAGCAACACCTTTTCTCTTTATTCATATCTTGAAATGACCTTAAACTAGCAATCGCCATGGCCTGAAATGGCCCTAAACTAGTAACGACCTTCGTAGCATGTCCCTCAATTGGCATGGGACCCATAAGGGGCCTAATATCACCTAATTAACCACATTACTAGCACACAATACTTAGCAAAATAAATGGAAGAGTCTACATAATACGCAACCCAGATAGCAAAAAATAGTTTATCATTACATCTCCATTAATCCATCAAAAAAAATACATGACATGAAAGTACAACAAAAATGGCCAAAAATGCAAAATTTTCCCAACATTAGGGCTACATTAGGACTGCTCAGCTGGTGGCATTTGGTAGGGGTCAAGGCTCCTCTTCCTCTTCCTCTATTACTTTGCTAGGGCCTACGACATCGCATGGTGCCTGCTCAAAGCAACACAAGATAATGAACTAATTAGCAAAGGCACAACATGCAAAAACTAACATAAAAGCATAAAACACAAAAAAAGAAAACAACTAACTTGAGACGGTCCCGCATCCATCTTTAGAGGCAATTTATCAAGGCCCTCCTCCAAGCATTAGAGGATTTTGACCTTTGATAGCCATGTTTAGTCCTCCTAGCTAAAGTCAATACTTGCAAGGGTCTTGCCTTTGTCCATGGTGGTCCATGGTAGCTAAGGAAACCTCCCCTGAGGGCACAATAATTAGCCACTCTGGAGATCCACTCACCACTACATGACAAGCAAACAACTTATAAGCCCATGTCTCGTCAATTATCTTAAGGAACATATGATGGAAATGACATTCGACAGACTCCTCCTTGTACCATTTAATATATGTGTTTTACTTGTTCTTGTAGTGGTGCTTATGGTTCTTTTGAGTCTACCCTGACTGATGCACCTTTGTGTTGTAATATTTCCAATCTTGATTTTTTTGGGCGAGTAAGTCCATATGCAACCTCTGCTTGATGATCTCTTTGGTGGCCTTGTTCTTGCCATGTATTTCCAACCCGTACCTAGCATAGTCACTCTCAACTGTCCACCAGGTACTGTCCCCTCATGTGCAAGCCATAATGAAATCATAACAGGACTGCAAGTCCCCCATCTTGGCATCCTAGCTTGCAACTCTATCCTGGAGCACATGTACCCTCTTCCATAGGTACTTGTTAGTGCACCTACAAACCCATAATGCTTTCATGCTTGAAAGTGTGCACTTACTTGCCACCTCATACATGCGGTGAGGCACTTGCTCCACCTTAGGGAGAAACTCTAGGATGGCATCCACCTTGGCCATCTTGCTTGAATCCCAATGAAGCTTAGAACCTGTTGGCATACAATAAGTAAGACAACATTAGCCACAGACTAGGCATTAAATCGGTAAAGTAAGATAAGTAAAGTAACCTCACAACCATACCAAGCTCAGGATCCACTTGTTGTAGGCGGTCCATCATGTCCTGAACTAGACCTTCCATGAAGGTGAACTTGTTGGGTGCCTCTACCCATGGCTCCATGCGATAGGTAGAGGTGGACGCTGGACCGCTGGTAGGTACCTTTGCGACTGCAATGTAATAACACATTTAGCAATAGTCAAACAACCAAAGATGCAAGAGTAGAAAGAGAGCAATAACATATGGCAATGCAGAGCACATACCTAGTAAACCCTTAGGTGTGAAAGTTGGGGGATCACCCAGTTGCACACCATCAAAGAAGCTATCAAAATGACCCCTATCGAGGTGAAGTAGTCCCTCCTCCTCTAACTGTCGGAGAACCTCTACAGCCTCATGCAGCTCCTCCTCTTATGTTTCTCCCTCCTCAATCTGAGGGGGGACCTCCTTTGCTACTACTTCTGTTGCTACTCTTGCAGCCCTCTCACCTAATTTCAACAATTCACACACATTTCAAGGTTAGCAAACAACTCAACATAGTAGCTTAGCATAATAACTTAGCATAGTATAGCATAGCATAAAAAAACATACAAACATGAATACATAAAATGCAAAAAATGCATCCAATAACTCGTACTAACCTACCACGTCCGTGTGCAAGTCACAAAACTTTAGGTAGATCTTCTTGCCACCTTCCTTTTCAACCTCCCATGTAGGCTCTTGTGCAGGATGTGGCCTTTTAATCTTTGCCTTGGACGGTCCCACCATTTTGGCAATGTAATGCTCCGCATTGGCCATGTTTTTGGTAGCATCTGGTGGAGGCTCACTTGCACTATCATGCAAGTAGTGAGCTCGCCCTAAGGGACCTTTAGTTGTTATGGAAAACAATTCACCAATTGCCTATAGGGGGTCTTATGCTCATGTGGTAGCAAATAGGTGCTTGATCCATGGCTTTGAGAGTTATGCACGATCTTGCACCACCTATCATCTATCCTCAAGAATCACCAAAAACTCCACAAATCTTTGCAAGTATCTTGCAAAGATGGCAAAGTGCACATGCAACCTTGCTTGAAGGTTGTGGTTCAACTTAACGATATTGGCATGTAGGTCATCGGCAAGGTGAGAGGCCCAATTGTAACTTGTGCCCTCCTCTAGCATGTCCCTCATCACTCAAGCCTACTCCACCCCAAAGATTTTCTCTTGGGAAAGCAACTTCAAAAACACATGGGCATGGAAGAGAGGGTAAAGTTCACAGACTATAGGCATCCACACATTCTTTATAGGTATGCCTTTGCAAGATTGGGAAGTACCTAGTCACTCCTTGATATCACCTCGATGGTCCACCTCTCTATTGGTCTTATCAATGACCAAAGAGCCATTAGAGGGGAGACCAAAGAGGTCCAAAAAGAAGTCATTAGTGAGGTCTAAAATAACCCTCACACAACGTACCTACTTGACAAAGTGATGAGCATTGTTGCTGAAGGAATCAATAATGGTAACCATTTCGACCATTGGGATGCCTAGGTTAAGAGCCAGGAAAAGGTCCATTAGGCTAGCTCACATGAGCCTATTGGTCAAATCTATTGGGGCTGCGTGGTACAACAAATGTTGCACACCCTCAACATCCCCATACTTCATAATGAGGGTGGCCTTAGTGCAGCCCATAGCTACCATTGTGACCTCTCCCGAAGTAACTACGGCTGCAACATATGCAAAGAAAATAACGTTAGCATCATGCAAAATGACAAAGTAGCAAATGCACAAGAGAAAAATGATAAACTTCTTACGCATGACAAAAGGTATGTGCAATGGTGGTGGTGGAACCGATGCCTCCTCAACCCTAGGTACACTGTCCACTCACTTCGCATCTAACCAATTATGGATCTGACACCTCTCGTAGGCCTTTGAATACCAATGAGGATACTATACCAAGTTAGACCCAATCTAATTGATCATCCCTACATGAATGCTCTTGAAGGTAAAAAATTCCTGCAGGGTGGTGCAAGCCAACTTTAGGGCCCCTTTGTCATCATGTAGGCCATGCTCTTTGGTACTAAATTTGGCAACAAACATGAGTAGTTAGCATCTTCGTATGAGCTATTAGCCAAAAGAATAATGCAAAGATCATGGAAAAACTCATCCTTCTGCACAATACACCATCCTAGGTGGGTTTTGAAATAGGGTATGCACATGTTGAGCAATAAAGAGAGTGTTGCTCTTACTATAGCAACTAAGCTTTGGCATCTGCTAGATCTTGGATAAATGTCTAATTCCCTTAGGGCCTCGACCTGAACCTCCTACTCCACCATCACTGGTAGTAGGTTCATCGAACATGAACCTTAAAATATCTTGATTTGCCCCAGGTAGCAATGTCTCCGTGATGACACTAGCAACTGTTGCTGCTAAGTGTGACCACATCATCACACTAAAATGTTGGAGCGGAAATTCTAGAAACTAGCGTGCTCCTGGCTAGAACCATACCGCTTGGTGGCCCAATTGTGTCTAGTGCAAGCATGTCTAAAATAGGCTCACTCATATAGTAGAGGATGCCAATGAGCTCCACCATGATGAGGATTGGCTTCAACAATACCTTGCAACCACATAAGTAACAAAAGAAGAAGAAGAGAGCATTATTATACATCAAATGCACAAAAATACACTAACTTACACTTAGAAAAACTAGCAAGGTTAACATAGAGTAGCATAACTTAGCAAAGTTAATATATCCTTAGGGTTCCTTGTGGGCCTTGCGGGCATAGGACGTCGATACATACATTTGACGTGCTTGGTGCTTATTACGGTACAACACTAACGTAGCACCAACATTTTGCTTTACATTCACATGTTGTGCATTATCTTAGTTTGCATGTCTAGCATGTTTGACATGTTTGGTTTATAGATTTAGCACTTTAGCAAAACTCTAGTACACTTAGCATTTTGTTTTACAAGTTGCATTTTAACACTTTGTGTTTGCACATTTAGCATTTTCACACTTGAGCATTTTTGCATTTGGCATTTCTTTCTACACTTGGCATTTCATTTTTATGCTTAGCAAAATTTTGAATTTTTTCTAACTCTTAGTAATGTAGCTTAGAGTACTCAAGAAAAATTCTAACTCTGGGTTCCCCTCCAGGAGCATAACCCATGTAAATTTTGTAGAAAAATTCTAACTGTTGGTTATGCTCCCTAGGAGCGTAGCCTTGAAATATGCAAAAATCAACAAAGAAAATGTTAACTGCTGCTGGGGGGCATAGCCCCAATGACACATGAAAATCCAAGTAAAAAGAACTGTTATCCCAAAGTTATACACACCACGCATTGCTCACCGAGTGCATGCCACAACTGCAACCCTTATGGTCACCTTGCTCACTTTGTCATGCTTTGTGCCTCCCAACCTCTATCATGCCTCCACACACCCTATGCCCCATGGCATTCCCACATGTCCTTGCCTCCTGAAATACCTTACCCTCGCCTTACCCCTGGCTCACTCACCCACATGCTACGTTCACCTGCACACTTGCCTAGAATAAAACATAGCCGAGGGTAAACCCTTTGTTGCAAAATCCACCATTGTCCCCTTAGCCTAGAACCCTCGTCTTGGCCTCTGTGCCATGGCCACACAAAAAATTGTGGCCATGCACATGCCTATGCCCTTCCCAACCTTGGTCACACTACCACCATGACCATAGCCTCTACTAGATCCCCTCATTTAAGTTCAAAAAAAAACAAATGGGGGACAACACCTTGATGCCTTACTACACCACCATCGTTCACTCTATGCCTAGAAATGAAAAAGGGAAGAACAAAGAAGTCTTGGAACCCCTCAATCTTACGCTATGGTTACCCTAGCAATGGCCACAAAATCCTCGTTTCACCCTCTCCCCTACCCTCCACGTGCCATGGCTCTCATAAGAAATAGAAAACCCTCATTGCATTATAGGAAGGTGAAACCCCCAAAATGCAAAATCCCATGCCCATGCATCATAGACAAAAAAGAAGAAATAAATGCTAAGAAATAGACCCATCATTCCCGTGTGCACTCTCTCTCTCTTCCTGGCTATGGTGGCCATGATGGTGGTGGTCCTTGCCAAGGCAAGCAACCCCAAAACCTCAAACCCCCAACATAAGGCAAAACGAGCAAAATCCAAAGAAAAGATTGCACAAGGGTAGAGTGTAGTAGAGTATTTGGTAGATGGTGGCTCTCTCTATTCCTCCACACATGCCCAGGGTAGATGTTGTAATGCTTGTTCTCCCTCGTCCCTATTGATGAGCCTAGGGTGTTGACGTTTACTTTGGTGCGTCATGTTGGCTGTCATGCTTTGGTAGTCATGCTCTGGGTGCTATGCTTTGGCTTCACTCCTTACTCCAACCATGCCACACTCTATAACTTCTCATTTTCACTTTGGAAAATGATAGTTTGACCTTGGTGAAGCATGGATATATACCCTCCCGGGGTAATTAAATGTGCTACCTACAAAGAAAGCATCCCATACTTAGGAAAATTTTTCAAGTTTTTCTTGAGCACAGCAAAGGGACCAAGCATAACAAGGGGTGAGCGTAGTAACCAAAGTTAGAAAATTTTTCGAACTACTTTTGGTATTCCTTAGACTTAGAAATTTTTTTGAATTTTTTTTGATTGCCTAGTGAACACCTAGCCTAAATTCATGTTCTAAGCACTCCCAGCCTTGCCTAAATCTACGTAGTTTGCACAAACGATGGTATCTTATGACTTGAAACTAGCAAACCATGGTTCACTATGATCTTAAACTAGCATCCCATGGCCTATTGAGGCCTGAAACTAGCCCACATACTTGCTTCTACAACTTCATGTTTGCACACTTAGGTGAATTTTCATTACGTTTTTTTCCTTACTTCATGCATTTTGACTTCATTTAAGATAGATGTGGCTTGACATTCCTTCTGGTTGTTTTGTAATATACTTGGCAGGATTGCATCATGAGCACATGCAGGCATCTTCATTCACCTCTAGTCCTCACCAAGCCTTATGGTGACCTCACACGATATATCGATATCGAATGCCTATACTCTGATTCCATAGCCTATGACAAACATGTAACATCTGTAGAGGCACCGCTAGATTGGCCAGGCCATCTAATCAAAGCTCTAGATCTAGAGGCAAGAAACATCATTAAGGATCCCCTTGTTGAGGTCCCTATAACAACACTTAGTGGCGTGGTGAAAACATTGAAACTTAGTTTCTTGTTAGAGCCTCAACACACCCAAAGTATCGCTAAAGTCCTCAATGGTAATATTAAGGCATTTGCATGGTCTTACGAAGATGTGCCAGGCCTAGATCCTCACATAGTGCAGCATAATATAATCCTTGATCCTCGCATAAAACTAGTTAAGCAGAAAGCTCGTAAAGTTAGGCCTAAGGTGGCATTGGCAGTATGTGATGAAATCACCAAGCTCTACAAGGTTGGTTTCTTTTGGGTAGTTGACTATGCAGACTTGGTCTCTAACAACATGATTGTACCTAAGAAAAATAAAAGCATATGCACTTGCATAGACTTCTAGGACCTAAACAAGGTGACCATTAAAGATGACTTCCCGTTGCTTAGTATTGATTAATTGGTCGATACTATGACTAGCCATGCCTTGTTATCCTTCATGGATGGGATCTCTAGTTACAACTAGATTCAAATCAACCTAGAGCACCAGCTCAATACTACTTTCATGACCCCTTGGGGTACGTTTTGCTATACAATGATGCCTTTCTTACTAAAGAACATAGGAGCAACTTATCAACAAACTATGATGTACGTCTTCAACAATTATTTGCTAGATTTGCTTAATGAATACATTGATGACATAACAGTTAAGTCCAAAATGACACATGACCATGTAGATGAGTTAGATTGCATACTCAAACGCTGCCTTGGACATGACCTTAAGTTGAATCCTAAGAAGTGTCTCTTTGGTGTCAAAATGGGTCGCATGCTAGGTTTTGTTGTATTAGAAGCAAGCATATGTGTAGACCTCAATAAGGTTAAGGCCATCATCAACTTAGCACCAATGGCTAACCTTAAGGAGTTACATGGCTTACAAGGCAGACTACAATTCATTTGCAAGTTTATTGCATGGTTGACTAACAAGTTGTAGCCCATGCAACATCTACTCAAAAAGGGAGTGCACTTTGAGTGGACAGCTCAATGCCAAGAGGCATTTGACAACCTTAAACAAGAGTTGGCTCAACTACCAATAGTCTACTCTCCGTAAGGGGGTAAACTATTTTACATCTACCTTGCAACCTTTGATGCATGCAACACTTCTTTGCTTTGCCAAAAGTAGGACGATGGCTCAGAGGTCCTTATGTACTACCTAAGCCATGCGTTAATAGCCCATGAACAAAATACAATGATGTGGAGATGAACTGCATCACCTTAGTTTTTGCACTTAAGAAGTGGAGGCATTATCTTTTCTGTAGCCAAGTAAACATCATCTCCAAGAGCAATGTACTTTGGGCAATCACTCCAAACATTTAAAAAGTAGTTGAATTACACAGTCAAAAGTAATAACTGTGGAGTTTGACCTACACTACATAGCACAAGCATCAACTAAAGGTTAAGAAATAGCCACACAACTTACAAATTTGCCAATAAACGATCAAGCCATACTAGATCCATAATTCTCGGATGAGCATGTTAGTAGCATAAGCCAAGTGCTTGCCAACTTTGAGGCACTCTTACACTTTGATGGTGCTTTAACCTCTCAAGGAGGTAGTGCCACCACTGTAATCACATTTTTCTTCGGAGAGATCCAACCCTTTGCTTATCACTTTGCATTTCCTTGCACCAACAATGTAGTAGAGTATGAAGGTCTCCTTAGAGGTATCTTAGTAGCTCGTGACCTAAGAATTCAAAACATAGCGATCCGAGCTGATTCATAGTTAGTTGTTAACTAAGTCATAGAGGTTTACGTTTGCAAAGCACAACACTTACAACCTTACTACGACTTGGCAAAGCACTTGCTCAAATAATTTTCAACTGTAGATATCCAACACATTCCTCGCAACAAGAATGCCATTGCCAGCACATTAGCTACGTTAGCCCTAAGCATGGCACGTAGCATATTTCATGCCTTGCCTACCTTAATAACAAATTGCACTAAGCCTATCACACAAACAACTCACATTACATTTGTAGCTACAACAAGCACAACTCACGCACAAGAATGGTATGATGACATCAAGTCATACTTTCAATAGGATGAGCCTCCTTAGCATTTAACCACTACCCAGAAGGATGAAGTGCAAAAATGGTCGTAGCAGTACGTCCTCGTAGATGATAACACAATATGTCATAGATCCTACGATGGCATACTCCTAACTTGTGTTAGTGATAGTGAAGTGCAAATGATCGTTGATGAAGCCCATGAGGGACTATGTGGAGGTCACATAGCACTTAGGGAAATGACATTAAAAATTATATGCTTAAGTTAGTATTGGTCTTATATGGAATTTGATTGCATCTCCAAAGTCAAGATGTGTGACGTGTGTTAATGACATGATAACTTAATGCACGTGCCACCCACGGAATTGCATATCATGTGGCTATTCCAACGCTAGGGCTTGGATATCATAGGACCTATCATGCCTAAGTCTTTTGTAAGACATAGCTTCATCATAACTACAACTACATACTTTACCAAATGGGTTGAAGCTATTTCCCTTAGGAAGACAACATCATAACAGGTTCACAAATTCATCCTTGACAACATAATGGTCTGATTTTGTCTACCCATGACTATAGTCATAGATAATGTGCCATAGTTTAGCAGTGTAGAAACCAAAGGCTTTTTTGAACACCTTGGCATTAAGCATTCCTTCTGCGAAGACCTTGGCATTAAGCATTCCTTCTCAGTAGCAACAAATGGCGATGGCATGAGTAGCTAGTCTACACACTATGGGTGTACTGCACACCACATAGAACAACAATATGTAAGATACCATATAGCCTTGTGTATGGGTCTGAAGCAATTTTGCCTCTTGAATTGAAAGTTCCATCGCTCCACATGATTTTCTCAAACTTCATCGACAAAGCTTAGAATAACAAGTTGAGAATCATTAATTTTGAGTTTATAGAGGAGGAGCACATGCAGACACTAAGGCCATTTTCCAACCCATAGATAAATTCTTAGCCAACTAGGAAGGGCCTTTCTTGGTCACCAAGGCCTATGACAATGAAGCATTCAAGCTTGCTGATCTAGATGACAGTGAGTTTGCTAATTCGATCAACCATTCATACCTGATGTCATACTACGCTTAGTACGCAACGTCACATCAATGGTAAAGTAAGGTAAGGAAGCATCCGCTATGACATTAAACTGGCACAACAAGTCTACTATGATTATAAACTGGCACAGAACATCCTTGGGCTATGATGTTAAACTAGCATCCACAACACACCCATTCGCTATGACGTTAAACTGGCACAAAAAGTCCACTATAACTATAAACTAGCACAAAAAGTCTTTGGGCCATGACACTAAAATTGGCATCCACAACATAGTTTGCTATGACTATAAATTGGCATAGCTTATCCTTGTGTCATGACATTAAACTAGCACAACATCTATCATCTACTACAACGTTAAACTAGCACACAACAATCTACTAGGACTATAAACTAGTACATTACAGTCTGCTAGGACTTTAAATTAGGTTCATAGTCTGTTAGGACCTTAAACTAGCATAGCTTGTGGTCTACTAGGACATTAAACTAGGTTTGCAATTCAGCACCCATAGCTCAACATGCATAGTTCTGTGGACAAGTGAGCGTGAATACTTTTAATCCTTCATCATCTACTCACACCTTGTGGGCAGGCCAGGGTAGGGCATTGCTATTCTAGAATGAAGTTCATGTCATCAAGAAAAAGCCTTTAAAACATTTGCAGCATTACTACCCCTAGCATTTTACTGGTCCTCTAGACATGCCCTAGGACATTTTGTTGACCTTTTGGAGCTATCGCCACCATCGCCAGTAGTACCATCCCTAGGTTGCATCGATAGCATTTTGGCCTTGGGTATTTTAATATTGCTTAGATTTATCACTATTAGAACCACTCGCTGAAGTCCCAGTAGTACTATGACCCAACCACAACATTGCCATCCTCCAGCCGTTACCATTGCTTGGGCTTGAAAGCACATTTGGCAACTTGGATCCTTACCATTTTATTGGATTTCCAAGCTCTTACCTTTGGTGTGGAGTCTTGAGCACCTACATTGCCATCGCCCTTGGCCACATTGTTGGCCTCTTTGGGGTGCTCGCTGCTGATGTGACTGCTAAAGATTTTGTAGCTTTTTGGCTCTAACACCTACACTAGCCTTTTTGCTTTGGCACTATAAGCTCTTGCAACTGGTTCAACACTCATGGCACTTGTAGCACCCTCGTAACCAGCAATTTTCTCTTATCTCACATGTTGTGTGGTTGTTTTCTTGTCTTCTCTATGTTGTGTTTGTAGGACAAAGCCTCAGAGGTGGTGATTTAGGGACACATTTCATCATAGTCGCAAGTCACCACATTACTCTTATGTGCCAAACCACTTAAGAGTGCACATTCTTATTATCTTGTTATATCTAGCTTACAATTACCCCTTTACCTTAATTTTTTTTGCCTTTCCTACTAACTTCTCCGATACACATGGCACCCTTCTTTCAGTTGACTATAGAACCCATGACAGATGTGACACAACTTGTCCCATGGATATTCTCTATAGGCTAGTTAAAGCCTAAGCAGATGCAATGCAACTCATCCAAGGAAGGAAACACTTATCCTACAGATGCAACACAGTTGCCTCTAAGTAAAACCTATTGAGTGGCACATAGTCCACTTGATGATAAGCATCTTACAGTTAGCATTGCACAAGGAAAAAAGCATAAAACTCAAAAAAAGAGGCAAGAGGGATAAAACATGTCCCTAAGAAAAATCTAACAAAGTTACACTTTGGCAACCAGTCCAACCCTGAATTCGCATCAGCCTTCTCATAAGCACTTCAACGAGAGGCCAACATGTCAAGGGTAAGTCATTCTAGTGCTATGGGTGACAACTCTCTCATAAGCATTCTGACAAGAGACCATCATTTTGGTGACAAGCCACCTTGGTGCCATGATCATGGTCAATTGTGTTGACTCCACATCTTGCAACATGATACATTGTTTGCATCTCATTCCTTCATTGCTATCCCAAGCCAATTTCCTACATCCATTACCTATAACATACCATTACCTTTAGCACTCTTGAGCCTAGCAAAGCATCCTTCGATTGGGTATCAATGAGCAATGTTAGTGCCATGCTCGTTGTGGTGTTTCAAGTTCTTTGTCGACATCTCTCGGGCCACTCTTCTAAACCTCGATAAAAAGGGGCCAATGAAAAACCACCAAATTCAGGCAATAGCACCTCAACAAAAAATTTGTCTAAGTGTCAATACAAGGTAAAAAAATTTTAAGTGTTTGGCCCATGCTTCCATTGTTGAGGCTATGCTTCATAGCGTAGTCAATGTAGCATGCAGTACAAAACTAGATTTGAAAAATTTCTTAAGTGTCGATAGTAGTTGCAAAAATGTTTTGAAGTGTTGTGTTATGCTCACATTCTCTCTACTATGCTCTAGAGTGTAGCTAGCATAGTATGCACTTTAGTGGCCAGTTTTGCCTAAGTGTCAAGCCAGAGGTTGTCAAGCTAGTTCAGCATGAAAAGAAGCATTTTGGTAGATTTTCTAACTCTTGAAGCTACCCCTCCTACTATGCTTTAGAGCGTAGCTAGAATGAATGTTGCAAGTTTTGCCAAATTTTTTCTGAGTATCAGTGCTATGCTCTCACTCTTCCTGCTATGCTCTAGAGTGTAGCTAGTGTAGCTAACACTGGACCTTAATTTTTGTAGAATTTGCCTAATTGTTAGGCTATGCTTTAGAGTGTAGCTAGCGTAATAATGCATGATGGCGTCCAAAAGCTTCTAAAGCTTAGCACCGGCCTTCATCTCAACTCTAGCACTTCTTCAGTAAGTAGAATTAACAACTTGCACTTTCTTTGGATCTCCTTATGTCCCAAAATTATACCTACGCTTGATCCCACTTGAAAAGGCAGAGAGTGTAGCCTCTAAGTTGCATTGTTTGTAGGTACATTGTGGTGTCTTCAGCTCTGACACATGCAGTTGGTAGCGTAGTCATAGTTTGGTAGTCTCCTGAGGGCCATTGGAGCATACTAGGGCATAACACCATTTTGCTCTAGTGGAAGCATAGTTGGGGTCAACGTAGCCTCAACTTCCCTTTGCCACGTGATGCTCGATTTACACTTCACATCAATCCTAATCCTATAAATACCCCTACTTTGCACATTTTAGGGGTTGACATTTTGAATTATTTGGTGGCCATTTTCACTCAGCAGTCAACATCTTGGCACTAGCACCCTTGCACCTAGATACAATTTTGACAAAACTTTGGGACATCACCTTTGCACATCATAGCACACCGTAGCTTGCAAAACACCACAACAGCCAACCTAATAGGCGTAGACTTCATGGAGGATGTCAGTTTCATAGCTTAGACACCCTAAAGACTATGACTATGCTACCTACTACACCTATTTGTACATTGCATACATCCTCACCTCTCTTTTGCAAATTGCTATGCTCTTGCGTTTGAGGTGGTGCAATTCTTCCTCTCTCAAACTCCTTTGCATTTTTAAGCATTTAGCATCGCACTTGTATTTTTTCACTATTTTTCATGCATTTTCATGTTTGCATCGTCATTTTTACACCAAAAAACCTTGCTATGCTTTGACTTAGTCTACCCAAGTACCACTGAAAACATCATGCGAACCCCTTGCACATCTACATCAAAACACTTTGTAAGTTCACATTTGATTGATAAGACAGTCCTAGGTGCTCCACCTCTACTTCCCTTTCCAATGATAGCCCTTTGGACGGGTTTAGGGTTAGGGCTATACTGCAATTGTGGACCCCTTGACATGATCGTTTTAGCTACTGATGTTTTTAATTGCTACACCAGTTAGGACCAAAGGTGAGTAAAGATGCTCGTACATAGTCATGTTGAAAATCTTGCAGTAATCCTGCAAAAATACCTAGAAAAACATTAAGCTGCATTTGTCTTAGCAAGAGCAATATGCATAAAATGAAGAAAAGCAATGTAATAAAATTTTTTGCCTAAGTAGATGCAATGTTAAAAAGTAAATATGCATGGGCCGATTTTAGGCCTTGGCAAGCC
The DNA here is from genome assembly GCA_015680685.1 of Gnetum montanum. Taxonomy (NCBI): domain Eukaryota; kingdom Viridiplantae; phylum Streptophyta; class Gnetopsida; order Gnetales; family Gnetaceae; genus Gnetum; species Gnetum montanum. The sequence continues at coordinate 184,626 of MNCI01004524.1, forward strand.
ATGAGTTACAATTTAAGGTCTTAGTAGATTGTGACATGTTAGTTTAAGGTCTTAGTGGATCGTGGCATGCATTAGATGTGTCATTTGAGCAAGGCTTGATGCACCAAAAAATTGAAATTGGCTTGGGCATTCACTGGGCAACAAGAAAAATTTAAAATTTTTCTAAGTCTAGGGGTGATTAGAAAAATCAAAATTTTTTCTAAATTTAGTGACTACACTCCCATCCAACTACACTTTGCACTGTAGAGCATAGTCCTGGGGTAGGTGAAAAATTAAGTGGTCCTGGAGGGTATAAAAGCATGTTTTACCTTGGGTAAATCTATCATTGTTAAAGTTAAAAACGTAAACATTTTTGAGCATAGTGGAGTTAGAAGAGTGTAGTCACTAGAATGTCATGCTAAAGTAGATGCTAGCACCTCAGGTTGACCAATGTTGACCAGGGAGAGTAAATATTAAGACATCTACCATGGCCATGTGTAGAGGAAAGGAGGGCACCACCATCTACCAAGTACCCTGACTATGCTCTCTCCTTTTTTCCATTTTTTATTTACGCTTTTACCTTATTTCTGCACTTGCATTAAGGGTTTTTGGGATTGATTTTGATGATGCTTTACCATGGAAAGGGCCATCATTGTTATGGCCATCTTGGCCACATGGCAGGGAGGGCATGTGCGTGGGTAGGGAGAGAGTTTTTGGTTTATTGAGGACTTTGCATGAAGGTTTTGTAATTGTGTGGGGGATTAATGTTGTGGGGGGCGGGGGGAGGTGTGTTGGGGTGGGGGTTGGGAGCACATGGTTGGTTTAAGGGTAGAGTAGGGAGGCTTTCCTATAAATTTTGTTTTTAAGGACAAGGGTGAGGGTGGAGGCCACGACTACTATGGCAATTTGCATGACCACAAGCAAAGAGGCTGTGCAGGGTTTGTAAGAAATTTCTTTGTTCAAGCATTTTGTTTTGTGTTGTGCAAGAAGGGTAGGGGATTTGGGTCTTGGCTATTGCTACCTGCAAGGTAGGGGCACAGTAGAGGGTTTCTCCCATAGAAAGAAATTTTTTTTGATTTTTTTTCAAAGATTTTATCTTTGTGTGGGGAAAAGATAAGGGTTTTGTGGTTACCCTAGGATCATTACTTGCGAGGTAGGACATGTAAGGGGCTTTGTGATTTTTTTTATTTTCTATTTTTAATGAAATGTAGGTGTGGTATGTTCAGTGTCCACGACGGCCATGGGAGTGTCATGTCCTACGACAAGGATGCATAGTCACAGGGGCTCTGTGTGTGTGTGTGTGTGTGTGTGTGTGTGNTTTCTCCGTTGGATAAGGCAAGTTGTGTGGCATGTGACAGTGTGGTTGCGAGGGTCGTGGTCATGGTTGGCACTCAATGTGCAGGGCATAGTGAGAGTGGCTAATAGGGTAGTATACAATGTCATGGTGGGGCGTTGGACAATGAGAGGAGAGCATTGGGGTAGCAACCAAACCTTAGTTCATTGGCCATGGCTAGTACTATGCTCTTGTCTTGGAGGCGTAGTTGATGCCCAGTGTCCATTAAAATCCCCCTTGCACAACAATTAGTTTTTTTTTGGGACTATGTTCTTAAGGGAACGTAGTCAATAGTTAGAATTTTTTCGTAGTATGGGACTATGCTCTACAATTTCTAGAGCATAGTTGGTGTAAGCTAGAGTTAGAAAAAATTTTCATGTTTCTAGACTACACTCCTAGAGAAGTAACCCAAAGTTAGAATTTTTTGTAGTTTTTTAGACTATGTTGCCCAAGGTTAAAAAAAAGTTTGAAAACCCTATACAAAATGATAACTTGCAAAACATAAAATACTAATGCTACATTGCCAAAACATGCAACCTGTAACACCAAATATGCAAATATGTGAAACAAAATGCAAATGTTATGTGAAACATGTTGTACCCCAATGAATAATAGGTGCGTCAAATGTATATGTTGACGTTCTATACTCACGAGGCCCTAGGGGCCTTAAGATATTTTTGTTAACATATGCTATTTCATGTTAATTTTCTCTAAGCTTGATTTAATGATTTCTGCCAAAAAAATGCATCTAGTATATACTAAAACTTCCTATGTTGCTTTTATGATTGCAAGGTTTTGCTAAAACCCATCTTAGTTATCGTGGAGCTCATTAGCATTCTTTATTGCATGAGCGAGCTGGTGCCCAACACACCTACGCTAAATATGTCAGTGGGTTATTAGGCAATGTGGTTCTAGCCAAGGGTAAGCGATTTCCTAGCATTCCTACTATAGTACTTTAGTGTGATGATATGCCGGTGGGGTATTAGGCAATGCTAGATACAAAGTTGACGCTTAGGGTTTCCATGATGAGGACGAGACTCTTTTTTTAACTCGTACTACCCTAGAGGTGTTCTCTAATTCAAACTTTAGGAAGGCTATCCTAGGGCAGTTGAGAGTTGACCTTAAGGATTACCCTAACCAGTACTTGAGGGCGTTTGAGCAGTGTAAGACCTATGATTGGCTTGATGAGTGGTGGGCTAGTGGTGAGCTCAACCTTGAGGAGCCACTTGTTCCACCACCTCCATCTAACACACCATTTTTTCTACGTAAGCGTCTATCATTTTGGCTCTTATGCTTGCTCACATGCACTTGTTGATTTGCCTTTGCATAATGCTAATTTTATTTTTGCCTATGTTGCAGTTGCAGTTGCTTTAGGAGAGGTGACGATGGTTGCCATAGGCTACACTAAGGCCACCCTCATTATGAAGTATGGTGATGTGGAGGGGGTGTAGCATTGGTTGTGCCACTAGGCCTTAGAGGCATTGACCAGTTGGCTCACATGTGCTAGGTTGATGGACCTTTTCTTAGGCCTTAGCCCAAGCATTTTAGTGGCCAAAATGTTGACCATCATAGACTCTTTTAGTAGTGATCTCTGCAGCTTCATCACCTGCATGTGTAGAGTGAGGGTAGTCCCGGACCTCAATGAGCCTTCTTTTCTGACCTTTTGGCCTCCCCACTAATGGCCTGTTGGTCATTAACAAGGCCAACAAGAAGGTGGACCATAGAAGAGAGATTAATGAGTGGTTGGAGACCACTCGATCTCACAAAGGCATCTCAATTAAAGATGTGCATGTGCATGAGGTTCGAGAGCTCTACCCTTTCTTTGATGCTTGCACCTTCCCGAAATTACTCTCGCAAGGAAAAATCCTTGAGATTGAGTAGGTGTGAGTGATGAAGGAGGTGTTGTAGGAGGGTATGAGGTTTAATTGGGCATCCTACATCACCATCGAACTACATGCAGAGATCACCAAGCTACGCTAGAACCTCTAGGTGAGGTCCCATGTACACTTCGCATTCTTCGTTGCATATATGCAAAGGTTCACAAAGCTTTTGGTGGTTCCAGATAGTAAGCAATGGGTAGTGCAGGACTATGAGTAGCTATCTAAACCTTAGGTACATGTGTACAACCACTCGCTCATAGTACCCCCTAGAGGGGATCAATGAGTTGTACTCAATAATGATCAGAGGTCACTTGGGGTAGTCTTACTATTCCTATGACAGTGTAGGCGAGTGTCCCCTAATTGTTATTGGGGATGTGAACAAGTTTAACTGCTATATTGTGGAAATTATGGGGTCATAAAAGACAAAGATCAAGAGGCCTGGCCCAACAATGAAGACTGCTCATGCAATCAGATAGGTAGACATCAAGAAGATTTGCCTCAAAATCCCAAGCTTACACACAAATGTTGCAAGTTAGTATATGTATGGATGCATTCATTTTATATTTTTATGTTTTTTTTGCTATACTATGCTAATGCTAAAATGTTATGTTTGTAAATTAGACATGAGGGCTATTGAAACAGTAGCAGCAATAATAGCAGAGGTGGCCTCTCCTTAGGATGAGGAGGGGGAAGCACACAGGGAGGAGCTACATGAGGCTGCAAAGACCCTCTAAAAGTTTGAGGTGGATGGGTTGTTCCACCCTAATGATGGTAATTTTTCCAACGCCTTCAATGGTGTGTAGCTAGGAAATCTCCTTGCTCTCACACCTGAGGGCTTGCTAGGTAGGTGCCTTAGATTACCATCTATTGTTGCTTTTTCTATTTTCCATCTTTGGCTATTTAGTTGGTACTTAGTGAGTTGTGTTGTAGCCTCAGATGTACTAGCTAGCAGTCCACCACCCACATCTACCTACCTCATGAAGCCGTGAGTAAAAACACTGGACAAGTTTGCCTTCATGGAAGGCATTGTAGAGGACATGGTCGATCACCTGCATTAGGTAGATCCTGAGCTTGGTATGCATGTTATCATTTTTTTGTTGCTTTACCAATTTAATGCTTAGGTTGTGGCTAATATTGATTTTCTTGTTGCATGCCAATAGGTTTTAAGCTTTGTTGGGATTCGAACCAGGTGCTTAAAGTAGATGCTATCCTTGAGTACCCTCCTAAAGTGAAGCAGGTGTCTCGTTGTGTTTATAGCTAACAAGTGTGAGCTCTCTTGCATGAAAGCATTATGGGTCTACAAACACTTAAGTGAGCACCTATGGAAGTGCATTCATGAACTTTAGGAGAGAGTGACGAGCTAAGACATGAAGATCAAGGACCTTCAATCTCGATATGACTTCTTGGCAGTTTAGTCATGGGCAAATAGTACTTGGCAGATCGTAGAGATTGGTTAGGCTAGGTACTAGTCGGCCATCTAGGGCAAGAATGAGGCCACTTGAGAGATCATTAATCAATGGTTATAGATGGATTTTCTTGCTTGGAAAAATCAGGATTGGAAGAATTTCAGGGCTAAGGTGTGCAGGGAGGTGTGGGGGGTGGG
>MNCI01004524.1:189428-201567 GCA_015680685.1 Gnetum montanum
GGCACATGTAGAAAAACCATGAACACCACTATAAGCATGAGCAAGATGCATATCTTCAGCAGCTCAAGGAAGAGTCTGTTGACCACTGTCACCTTGAGATGTTTATTAAGGCAATTGGTGAGAGATGAGCCTTAAAGATATCTACTTTCCACACAATGGTTAGTGGTTCCCCAAAGTGGGAAATTATCAGGCCCTCAGGGGAGGCTTCGTCTGCCACATTTTCCATGAAGCTTCTCGCATGGACCATTGTGGACAAAGGTAAGACCCTTGCGAGAGTTGACTTTGGCTAGGAGGATTGGACATACCTATCTAAGGCCAAATTCCTCTAACGTTTGAAGAAGGGCCTTGATAGTTTACCTTCAAACATGATCGATGCAGGACCCTCTTGGATTAGTTTTTTGTGCTCTTTCTTGTTAGCTTGTGTATTGTAAATTTTCTTATAGGTTTGCTATTTTGTTGTTGTTGTTGTCAATAGGTACCAAGCGATGCTATAGGCCCTAGTGGTGTGATGGATGAAGAAAGACCTCCACCCCCACCTAGTATCTCTAATTGAGCACATCCAGATGTAGCCCTATTATTGGGCATTTTTGCATTTTTTGTGTATTTTTGCTATATGGTGCAAATGATTGCTCTATGCACTATTATTTCTATGAGTTATAGTGGATTTTTTGTTGTATAGAGTGTATGATGTGTAGATGGTTACATTTATTTCCTATATGTTTGATGCTAATGATGTGATGAATCGATGTGATTAAGCCATAGTGATTGCTAGTTTTAGGCCATTTCAAGCTGCATGTGTAAGTGTGCATTGGTAGTTTTAGGTCATTTTGGGCCCTAATGGTAGTTTAAGGCCATTTCAAGAAATGTGATAAAAGAGAAAAGGTTTCTAGTTTTAGGCCATGGCGGGTCGTGTGATGTCAGTTTAGGGCCATGGCAGGCTGTGCACTAGTTTAAGGTCTTTTTGGGCCATGCAATGAAAGGGAGATTCCTAGTTTTAGGCCATGGCAGGCCATGCAATAATTTAAGGCTTGTTTAGGTCAATGTATTTTTGGGAATTTTGAATTTTATGATTTTTATGTATTTTAAACTTAGGCAAGAGAAAATGTAAACTAATCGAAACTGCACAATTAAAAAAAATAAATGCATAATGAGGCAAACAATGCAAAAATGAAAACAAGCAAGCAAAATGTAAAATGCAAACAAAAAAAGTATGTAGAGGTGGGGGCAAATAGACACCTAGAACATGTTGGAACAAGGGATGCCTTAGTCGCGTAGTTGCTTCCTAACTCGATGTGGGTTAGGGGGCATGTAGGTCCTGGACAGCATGATACAGTACTCACCTTAATCTTCATCAGCTATGTCAAAGGGTAATTCTACCCAAAAAGCATCCTCCAAGAGGTTAGTGACTTCGTTTGTTTCCTAAGGTTGGTTTGCCTCACACGTTTCACCCTCATCCTTCATGGGAGGCACATCATTGGATAGCTCCACCTCTAATCCTTGTTCAGTGTCAATGTTGCTAATGGTTAGAGGGGCTGCATTGTCACCTTAGATGATAACCTCTCCACCTTCGTACGAAAGGTAGATTTCTTGGTGGATAGGGGAGGAGATGGCCAGTAGCTGGGCTAACCAGGGCCTACCCAAGATAACATTGAAACCCGACATCTCCTCAATCACAATTAATTTAGCGATGGTGGAGAATTGTTTCCCTGCCACGAAGGCTATCATGATTGTTTCCCTCACGACAACACGTGAACCATTGAAAGATTTCAGTCATCTTATCTTTGTTGGTTTAATTTGGTCAGCAAGACCTAGCTTGTCGACAACTGTGTATGAGATGACATTAGTTGCTGTCCTATTGTTATCATGAATCATGCGGACTCTACATTGTTCCATGCAAATAGTAATAAACATTGGCATAGTAATGACTTGATTCTTCTCAGGGTCCACCTTGATTGCCTCATCGCAAAATACGAGGGGCGTTGAACTCGACTCCTGCAAGGCAGGGGGTAGCATCATAGCATGAATGGATTTTTCATCCGCTGGGATGTTCCCAGTAATAGGAATGAAGGTCAACATGCAAACTAACATTTCACAATGGGTGGAGGAGGTCATTATCAGGTCCTACAGGCTTAGTGTTTTATTTTTTTTGTTTTAAAGCTTGTTTGACCTAGGCTAATGTGTCAAGAAGTTCTTTCCACTATTTTCCACCTTGTTGTTGGCCTTCATCTCCTCCATGCAACCTAAGAGATGAATCTCTCATGGAGGAGATTTGGGCTTTGCTTACCTTACCTATTTTGGAGCCTCAATGCTCCATTACTATTTGCTTGTTGTGGCCTTCGCAATTGATTGGGCCATGGGGATAGAGGATAAGGGGATGGGCTTCAGGGGGCCTAGTGCCCTTTGGTCTTGGTTGTGCTTAAGCATTTGAACAACGAGGTACTCATTGGGCCTCCCTAGTTGCCATCTCGATTGCCTATTAATGTTACTTGCAATATTTAGTCTTGGGCAAGCAAGGACTGATGCATGGCCCACCATCAAACTTTGTGTAGGTGGGGAGTTTGCACATTGCAACATCCTTACGACAAAGGATGATTGGATGGTTGCTATTGCAACATGCTATGAGACCCTAACCATCAATGGTGTTATGGGTGCCCGAGGTGGTGCTCTAACAACAAAAGGAATCCTTGAATTGGTTGAGGTTGAGGGGGCCCCAACGTCACCAGAGGGCACACGAACCATGAATGGCTCCTAAATTGATTCTATGTCATCAACATTGATAGCGTTGATGGTGTACCCTACACCGCTTATGTTGAGAGGGTCCTTGTAAATCCTCATTAATTGATTTTATAGGTGGACTAGGTTAGTTACATCAAGGACTAGCTTGCCCCTGTCAATCATGCATTGCACATCATCCTATAAGGCTATGCAGAAATTTGTATCATGACTAGGCAATTGGTGATATTGGAAAAATTAGTCCAATCTAAAATGCTTAGGGACAGGAGGCTCATTTGGTAGTGTAGATGAAGGATTCTTGAGGAGCTTGTAATATCCATCATGCCGCTTACAAGAATCCTCAAACATCCGCTTATATTGGATGCATTCAGTGTGAAGCAGTTGGTTTAAGAGGTTTGATAACTTAATGGGAGACAATGTGTACTTCGAATGATCCTTGCACTTAAAGTTTGGTCGCAGGGCATGTGCTGCCATGATCATCGATGATGCAGGCTGGTTGTTCGTTGTAGTGCTAGAGCTAGCTACCTTGTTGTTGTTGGCTAGAGCCTTGGGTGGCTTGGTCGTTGGTTTGATGTTGTTTGGCTTAGCCTCATTGGCCATCATTGTCCTTGTCTTTCTCCTTCTTTGCATGTAAGTTTTTATAGGCTATGTAGGCTAGGTCCTTGCTGGCCTTCATCGCATCTTGAATGCTCTTCATTTGAGCAAATTCTTGGCTTAAGGATTGCAGGACAAGGTAATAAAATTTCGACTTAATGAATTTGTTCACTATGCCTTTGAAAATGGCTAGCAGGTGTGTTTTTGCGATGGGCTCATGGATCTTGTTTAGTGATGCATTTCATTGCTGAATGAATTTTTGCACGAGCTCTAAGTGGCCTTACTTAATTGACATCAACTGATCTAAGGTTGCCTCAGGCTTCAAGTTATACTTGAAACACATTACAAATTGGGTGAGCAACTCCTCCAAAGAAGAAATGGAGGTCTTGGGAAGAGTATGGTATCAATCTAGTGCCTTGCCTATCAAGGACATGGTAAACACATGGATGATCGCGTGTAGCCATGCCTATAGTAGAAGGCATTCTGACCAGAAGGTCACCATATGGTTATTAGGGTTCCCTTCACCATTTTATTTGATGAATTAGGGTAATGGGAACCCAGTGGGCAATGCCAGTGGTGAAACCACAGGACTGATTAAATCTTCCTAGTAAAAGTCCATTAGATGGATAGTTTTATAGGAGGTGGCCTTGACTTGCTTGACCTCTTTAGTCAGAGTTTGAATGAGCTGAAATGCTTAATCTAGACCTAGGGTGGTTGTGGTGGTTGCATCGGTTGTGCTGCCCACTGTCTTGTTTGGGTGACCGATAACTTGGCTCTAGGTTATGTAACCACACACGATGCTTGTTGTATGGGCTGTGTGATGGACACAATGCCTGCCTAGCACCTGCCACATGTTTATGGGGTGGGCCATTTTAAAGGGTGTTGACATGACAGGTGAGACGAATGATGCCTAAGTCGTATGTGGCTGAGAGATGTGCATGATGTGCACATAAGGTTGCATAGGTGCAATGGTTAATGGTATGGAAGGATGATAGGCTAAATAGGTTGAATAGATTGAATGGGCTATCAAGGTATGGTGAAGGATAAGTTAAAAGAAAGTAAAACATCCTAGCATGTCTACTATGTTTGGTGAGTTTCCACCATAGGTGTGAACCTAGGCAGTGACACCTGGCTAATGACTATCTCCAAGAAGATAAATGGCCAAGATAGAAGAGGAATAAAAGCTAAGGTTGGAGGTCGAAATGAGGTGTGGAATGAGTTTTCATGATCAGATCGAGCTTTAAACTCATCTTGCTTCTTTTGCAAGGGTTCCTTGTACTCCGTCCTTGTCTTGTGCTCGAGGTTTCAGATGAGGTTATCCAAAATCCACTAGTAGGGCTTTGTGAGCAGAATAAATTCCATAGCATAGGGGAAGTATTCCTTCTCATTTTAGTGTATGAGCTCAAAAATACATTTGGCTTCTATTTCTTGGTGGTTTATGTACAAACCCACTTGGAGCTTTGCACAAAAAAAGTTATATTGCTCGTCATTGAGCACCATGAACTTGGGAGGTAGGTTGTGCAACCTAAAGAATTTCCTCTACTCTAGGATAAGACCAAGAGGATGGTCAATCTGGATCTTCTTTTGAATGGGCTAGATAACAATCACACTTGAAGTTGAGGTCAAAGGCTGCTCAGGATTCATGATGCAACAAGAAAACACAAAAAGTTGCTATTTGCTAGAATAATGATTAAGTGCAAAAATGCAGAAAAAAATGGCTAAGTATAAAATTACTAAAAAAATGGCTAAGTGTAGAAAAACGTAGAAAAATGGCATACTTTGGCACTAACACTTAGAGCCAACTATGCTCTATTGACCATTTAGAATTTGGCTAAGTGTGAGGTATATGCTCTGGTGTTGTTAAGTAAGCTTCTAGGGGAATCGACGATGTGGACCACTCTGCACCGAGGTGCAAAGAGCACGTAAGACAATAACCAAGGAAGGTTGAAGAAGGAAATGACAAAGGAATTCCTTCTAGCACCAGAAAATTGTAGTAACTGAAAACGTCGAAGGCTGGAATGGTATACTGAGAGGTCCACAGTCACATAGCCTGACCTTGCATCTAAGTGAAGGCCTACTAGAAATGAAGGTGAGGTGCCCAAAATGGTCTTGTTAATCAAACTAAGACTTATGGGGTGTTATGCCAAAACAAATGCTAAGAGTTTGCATGGTGTTTGCAACATCCATGGTGTCAACTAGGGTGAGCGTAGTTGAGGTTTCCAGTGTAAAAAAAAGGGTGCAAACATGTGAACATGTGTAGAAAAATGATGAAAAATGCAAGTGAAATGCTAAACTACAAGCAAAAATTCCAAAAATGAATGGGGAGTGAGCAAGAGAGAAACCAACACCACCTTAAATGGGGGTCAGGGAAAGGGGAGCATAGTTAATAGTAAAGAAAATGTGAGGAGGTACACAATGTATAGATAGGTGCAGTAGGTAGCATAGTCATAGTCTCAGGGTGTCTAAGTTACAAAAATTGATGTTCACCATGAATTTTGAGCCTACCGGATTGGCTACCGTGGTGTCCTATAGGCTACAGTGGTTTACGGGATGCAACGATGCTGCAATGATGTGCAATGGTGCTATAGTGGTGTGCCAATGGTGTCTACCAAAATGTCAAGTGCGCTTGGATGCAAGAATGCCAAGGCTACCAATGCTCAAATTTTCCAACCTTATTTTTGTTTTGCCAACCCCTAGAACATGGAACGTTGGGGTATTTATAGGGCTAAGGTTAGTGTGCATCATGGATTGAGCACCACATGGCAGAGGAGTAGTTAGGAATACTCTAATCCCAACTACACTCCCATTGAAGCAAATGGTGTTCTGCTGGTGTGCTTCAATGAACCTTGTGAGATAGCTAGACTATGACTATGCTATTAAGATTACATGTGTGAGTGCCAAATAGACCACCATGTACTTGAAAAAGATGCAAAATAGTGCATTTTTGGAGACTATGCTCTAGGACTACACTGTCCACTCTCTTGAGTGGTGTTAAGCATAGGTACAATTTGGGGGCAAATGGGGGGTGCAAAAGAAATGCAAATTGCTGATCTTGCTTGTTGAAGGAATGTTGGAGCTAAGATGAAGGCTCATGCTAAGTTTTGGAGGCTTTTGAAGGCAGTTCTGCATGACTATGCTCAACTATGCTTTAGAGTGTAGTCCAACAATTAGGCAAATTTTGCAAAAAGTATGTTCCAATGCTGACTACGCTCTAGAGAATAGTCCTAGCACTGGGCATAACCTTGACACTTAGGAAAATCTAGTGAAATTTGATGTCTTCATGCAAACTATGCTAACTATGCTCTGGAGCGTAGTAGGGAGCGTAGGCTTAGAAGTTAGAAAATTTTCCAAACAATTTGTTCCTTAACAACACCTAATAGCTTCTACCTCGACACTTAGGTAAATCTACAAAACTGGCCATTTCTGTGTAGATTGTGCTGACTACGCTCTAGAGCATAGTCTTGGTAGCAAGAGTGTACTTAGAACACTTAGAAAATTTTGCAACTGCCATTGACACTTAGAAAAATCATACAAGTCTGGACTATTTGTGTCAACTATGTTGTGGAGTGTAGTTCCAGTAGTGGGAGCATAGTCTCAACACTTGGAAAAATTTGCCAAGTTTTGACACTTAGACAAATTTGTAGTTGAAACTTGGGAGCCCAAATTTGGTGGTGTGTCAAAAGTAATCATGTCAGACTCTTACTCTACGCTAATGATACTACCTTAATTTAAAATTTAATGGAAGGATTGCAGGAAATGCTTAATACTCTTAATGACTTTTTTCAACATTCAATAATGAAAGTGAAAGTCTAAAAAACAAAAATTATAATTTGTGGAATAGTAAATAAGATGTATAATTGTACTATAGAAGATGAACATGTGGACAGTCATAATTTCCTCTTATTGATATCTTGGCCTAGAATACTCTTGTAATTACAAATGGGATATGTGTATTACTTAAAGAGCTACAAGTGGTATAAAATTCTTATTTGCTTTAAAGAGAAACTATAATAAATAACCTATTCTTGCTTGGGATAATAGTGAGGTGTTATCTTAGTGGTAAGGGTTGTAACCTAGCAACCTAAGGTCATAAGGTCAATATCACTATGCAACACCAAGTTATAAATTTTTTAAAAAATTCATAAAAGGAATTCTAAAATTGATGTAATAGACCCAAAAGATATTAGTGGATGTAAGTAAAAATTTTAGTTTCAATTTTACTTTTCTTTATGGGTGTGTTGTATGGGGTCTTACTCTATTAAATAAATATTGGAAACAAATATAATAAATTTAGAAGCTTTTCTTACTCAATGAATTTAAAGTGAAGAGACAAACATAATATGATATTATACTTCTTGAAGTAAAGATGATGCCATTAAAGTTTGAAGGTATTTGTCAGTTTATAAGGTACACTTATAATCTTTTTGCATCTTCATTAGCTAAATATTCTAAAAAAGTCATGATGGAAATCCATGATAAAAGATGGCTTTATGAGGGAGTTCTATGACTTAATAGATGAAATATTCAAGAGTACATTCCTTATTATAATCCTAACTAAGTTTGCAATTTGGTGAAACAAGCAGTATATCACAAACTTTGGGAAAATGTAGAAGGAAAAAAACATTTCTATTTGAATAGTACCATGGAAGGCCTTAATTCAAAGGCATGCTATTTATCTTCTGTTATTCCTTATTAGTTACAATGCATAATTAGTAGAGCACAAATGGGATCTCATCATCTAAGAGTTAAAATAGGTAGATAACACAAAATTCCTCATAAAGAACAAATATGCTAACTATGTAATACAAAAAACATTAAAGTTGAATATCTAGTGTGTTGCGTTGTAGCACACTAAACAAAGATAGAATATTACAGTTACAAATTTGGTTGATATGTTACAAAATTATGAAGAATACTTAGTAATTTTTTAATGATGTTTTCAAAACTCATAATATATATATTTCTATTGTCTAATAAATTCAGAGGGTCTATGAAGATAATATAATTTAAATTTCATTTTCAAAAATTTAAAATTTGATCATTATTTTAGCATAGGGAGGGGTCAAAACTTGAACGAATAATTATAAGTGTTTATGAGAGAATTGGATGTTTGTGGATTGTGAAACCACCTTGTTGTAATCTTCTTTACATCAATTGAAGATCTCCAATTTTTTTATTTTCTAGCATATTGATTATCTTTTGAAATATCTAGATTTATTGGGAACTAGAGGTTAAATTAATAGGAGTGAACATACTCCAACGTTATTGGTATCATAGCATTTAGGTTGATTGTTGCTTGGGAATTTGGTTGTGAAATTTTATTTTGTTAAATTTAGATGATGTTTAAAAAGAAATAGGTTCAAGCCTTGGATAAAGACATGGAGACCTTGAAATATGCCTTTTAATTAATGGTTACTTGATTGGATGAAATCATTGCCAAGGTAGATAGGAATGGACATCCTAGCCATATTTTGACTCATGAAGATGATGAGCATTCATGTTTGAATTATGATGAAGAAGTTTCTTAGCCAAGTAAAGGGAATGATTAAGAAGGATAATCTAGCTGTACAAGTGTTGGAATTCATCAGCCAAGCATTCCAATGGAAGGAAATCCACTTCATCATATTATAGTTTCAAGAGTTCCATCAATGGCCACTAATTCTTGTCATGGCAAGCTTGATGAGGAAGATGAAGCAAGGCTTGCTAGAGTGTTCACAAATGCTACAAGACTTCTGTATTTAGAACTAAAGACTTTCAATGATGTAGATGACACCAATGCTTTCTTAAGTTGGCTAAAGGTACTTGGCAAGCAATTTGAGTTAGAAGAGGAACTAAATCAAATAAGGATACCTATTGTTTAATCTAGATTAGAAGATATGACTTCTACTTGGTGGAAAAAAGAATCCCAAGATTATGAATGGAAAAATGGATAACCTATCAGGGATTGGAACCTGATGAACTACAAGTTAAGGAGGAAATTTGAATAGTCTCGTTAGAGACAAGAGGCAATCGTGAAGTTAAAATTCCTAAGGCAAGGTCACAAATATGTCAAGGGTTTTTACATCAAATTTTGTGATCTACTCCATCAAGTTAAGGTAAATTTCAAGGAGTATGAGTAGATTTCAATCTATCTAGGAGGTCTCAAAATGACATATTATTAGGAGTTGTCATTTTATGAGCCACAAAGAGACTTATGATTTGGTACTCAAGGTAGAAAATAAACTAAGAGGATTTGGAAATAGGGGCAAACAAGCTTCCAAGGGAAAGGATAAGGGATCCAAGTCCAAATCTAGAGACAAAGATGGTAGCCATGAAAATAATATTGAGAAGGACAATAAGAAGGGAAAAGGTAAGAAGGATGAAGGTAAGGGAGGCAATGGTCAAGGCAACAACTCATCAAAGATTCAGTGTTTTAGGTGTGGAGAATAAGGTAGTAAAAGGCATGGATGTACAAATCATAGAAGTGGAGGAGACATCCATTGAAGCTCTTCAAAGAGGTAATTTTCATGCTACCAAGATTGAGAGAGTTTCTAAATTAAATTCTTGTGCATTCATGGGGAATGTGAATAAAGGAGACCATACTGCTAGAAAATTGTTATTTCAAATTGGCACGAGATGCTTTCTAAGTGGGAACTAGATTCATATTTTTATTGATGGAAGATGAAGAAAATATTATTTTATTTAGCATAGTTACTAGATTAGGTTTAGTGAATAATCCTCATCCAAGATCCTAGAAGACACATTGATTATATAAGGATTACTCTTAAGAGGGAAATCACATACTTAGGACATGGTTGATGGGACGTGATATTGCGTCTATCGCGATATCGCATCCCACGCAATATCACGTATGTGATATCGTGTCTTCCCCTGCAATATCGCATACGTGATATCATGGTGCGCCATCATATCTATAAATAAGAGGCAACTCTCCCTTGTTTCTCATTCTAGGCCTAGACTGTAGTGAAACTCTAATAGTTTTTCCACTCCAGAGATAGATTAATCTCCATGTGCATGTAGTAGGAACTCCAGAGTGAACAAATCTTTATTCGAGTAGACATTGTACCTGAATAGAGGTTTGTGTACGGCAATAAAGACAAGCTTCTTGGATAAACCTTGCAGTGCATGGAATAGGGTAATTAGGATTTTATTTACTATTATTTAAATGTTTTATTAGTTACTAAATCTTTCTCAACCCTTTTCTCCTAGTTAAGTGCCTCAGTACAACCACTTCGAGCACGTGCGTTACGCTTGGTGATCCCAGCAACGATTAGCGTTTGGTAGCCAAGGTTGCATCGGTTTAGGCTGTGAACGGTAAGTGGGAACGGATGCTGAAGCTAGGTTAATTTAGACTTAGTTCATTAGTTAAAGTTAGTAACTAGTCTCTTCACCCTTCAACTCAATAGCATAGAAGATAAAACATAAAAAGATATAAAAATCATATACCTTAGACTTACTTAACCATACACCGTGACAACTACAAGTAAGTTTGGGAAGACAACGAATAATTAACCTTAAGTGTTCTATGAGGCGTGTAGGCACTTAGTTTGCGAAGTTTGATCGGATCGCGCGTGCTATGCTCGTATTCGTATGGTTGAGTGTAGGGGTACCTCGCCACTCATCATTAGTGCCGTTGCCGGGGACTAAGTGTTTGTGCGCTAAGTAGAACATAGGAGTTCACTCACATCATTGGGAGCCTAAATGAACCTTAGGGTTAATTAAAAGAAAAATTATATAATGGTTAATTAGCANCTTGATATAACGGAGGTAGTGAGGATACCAACAAGGCATCAAAAGGATAGTTGGATCAAGTGCTTAGACATGAACAATATCCCACGCTTTGAGGGGGGATACAACACTGATCTGCAACATCATTTACAAGCATTCCACGATGCCTGTGCCTTGCAAAACATAGAGAACGAGTGGCAGAAACTAAAGTTGTTTCCCAGGACACTCATTAAGGAAGTAGAGAGTTGGTATCGGTCCTTAGAGCCGGAAACCATCAAGAGGTGAAGTATGATGTTAGAACTCTTCAATGACAAATACCAAACGTACTCTAGAGTGTCTAATTTGCATAAGCAGATCCAAGGATGGAAGAAAGGTATTCATGAACCCTTAGATGCTGCCATGGGCCGATACTATGCATTGTTACATCGTTGCCCAGGCCATGGTTACGCACAACGGGACCAACTTCATCACATTGTAGATGGGCTAAGGCATGAGACTAGGAGAACCCTTGGGACTTATACCCAA
Organism: Gnetum montanum; assembly: GCA_015680685.1. Taxonomy (NCBI): domain Eukaryota; kingdom Viridiplantae; phylum Streptophyta; class Gnetopsida; order Gnetales; family Gnetaceae; genus Gnetum; species Gnetum montanum. Next base: position 201,009 of record MNCI01004524.1, read on the forward strand.
GGAAGACTATCATAACTTAGAGCCCATGAAATACATCGATTGTTGGATCAAGTAGCCAAAGAAGAAGGTGAGCTACAAAAAAGAGAGAGTGCTAAGGAATACAATCGTGATCCTTCCCTTTGAAAGAAGGGAGTGAAATTTTGTGATGAGGAAGATGAGTCACCACTCGAAGAGTTGGTGAACAGAAAAATCTTGCCTATCCAAAAGATAACAACAGAAGTATCGGCTAAGGTGGATCAATTGTGGGATTCCTTAGACTCTAGACTTGAAACTGTCTTGAAAATCATAGAGGAGTTTAAGGAGGAATGAAGTAGTGACCAAGATAAGAAAAAGTAGAGAGATGAAGGCCATGCACGTAACAAGGGTAAGGGGAAGATTACTATCTCCGATGAGGTTGTGGACTCAGACACAGATGATGACGGTGGATGTGAGATCTGCCAATATGACCATCCTAAGGGATGTTGTCCAATCATCTCACATCTACAAGAGTCTAGGGTGTATGCACTCAACCCGAGACTTAACCAACAGCAAACACCCCGAAGGTTACCTTATCCCCAAG
>MNCI01004524.1:202813-216509 GCA_015680685.1 Gnetum montanum
TTGGAAATATCTAAAGAAAAAATTTATGGAAAGATCAAGAAGAAGAAAGTTCCATGCATCACATACAGTGACTCAGAGGGTGATGACATGGAGGAATGTTTAGCATCTCTTCCATGTAATTGGTGTGCCCAAGAAACACAAATTCAAAGGTGCCTGTATGTAGCAACCACACCAATAGTGGACACCCCGTGGTTGATAGCTACTAGAAAGAGCAACCCAATATGCACGGAACAAACTGAGGAAACAACTCATGTTAATAATGATTGGATAGACACATTGGAATATGACCATCGCCAACTTTCACCCCTTAATCTGAGAATATCAGTGGGGAGAAGTTTAGTACTTTTACGAAATTCAAATAGACATTCATTATTTCGGATCTCTCCCTTGCAATTTAGTCATGGGGGAGATGGCCACCTATGCTGATCATTGGAGGCCCTCAGTTCTTTTTAGTTTTTTTTTTTACACATTTTTGTTTTACATGTTTTTGTTTTACAAGTTTTGTTTTACACATTTTTGTTTTACACGTTTTTGTTTTACACATTTTTGTTTTACACGTTTTTGTTTTGCAAGTTTTTGTTTTACACGTTTTTGTTTTACACATTTTTGTTTTACACGTTTTTGTTTTACACATTTTTGTCTTACACGTTTTTATCTTACACATTTTTGTTTTACACATTTTTGTTTTACAAATTTCTTTAAATTTTCTTGTTTTTGTTTTATAGCATCATTATACTTTTCCATTTTTTGTATGTGTTGTGTGTGTGTGTTACCCACCTTGTAAGTTTGTCACCCAATAAGTGTTCTTCACGATGGTATGGACTATTTTCTTATTGATTGCTAATGTTTGGTTTTTACCTTTAAGTTATGATGTTGATATTAAGGTATGTTTCTTTTGATATGAAAGGCAATGAGTCCACTTCATCCATTCATCCACAAGTTCTATGGTCTTTCTTGGCTTGGAAATGTACAGTCCCTTTNAGGTCCTTCTCGCTTCCTATTCTCTCCTCATTTGTTTCATCGAAATGGTGGTGGCTCTTTGAAGATGCATTCTTGTTATTCAAGTGGATGGATTGGCCGAATGCATTGATGCAAAGTCACTGGATGTGGTTGGTTTGAGGCCAGAGTTGGAATGAGATTTGCCAAGTTACATTAATCATGCTACACACAAGGGGCTATACACCACCTTGTTCTTGGGATTCCATTCCATTCTCTTCTCTCCATCCTTCTCTCCATTATTCACCTCATTGCCAGTTATATCATTAGTGTATATTTTGGTAGATGCATTGTTTTCTTATTGGTAAATTCTTACAGTTAAGACTTTAACTCTTGTTCCAAAGGACATTCCCAGAGCCTATGGACTCTTCGAATGTGGGTTTGTCAAGGCATTAAGGGCATGAGCCTGCTTTGGGGAGGACCCATTGGCATTCCTATTTGGTGCATCTGTTAAATTATTTCCCTTAACATTTTTGCAATCCATTTTATTCTGTTCATTTTCATCTTGACATTCATTTCATCGATGTCCTAGTTGTCTCTTTTTCTCCATCTTCTTGTTCTTATTCTTTTTCCATTCTCTCACTACCGGAGGTTCGTGATTAGTCATGGGGGTATGGGGCCCAATTTTTTTGATTTTTTCAATTTTCTCCTAATCCCTACACCTTCAGTAGTCATCATTAATATATCTCTAAATCCGCAATCAGCCATACCACAACTCAGCCAATGGAATTTCATCGTAGCAAGGTATCAACTGCATTGAAATTCATTTACCCTTGCTAATATAAGATTGTGTTGTGTGTGCAGATGGCGATCATGCAATAATGGATTGGATCTGGAGGGAGCACTTGGAATGGAGGGGTGTTAAAGCAACTATGCAAGGAGCAAGATCGATGGCATGCGTACAGATGGATAACGAAAGGCGCAATCTTGGCGTTTGCAGCGACAAAAATTCTTTCTCTCTCTCTTTCTCAGCTGCCAAATGAGGCCTGATGTCAATGTAATAAGGTGTTCACTCTTGTTGTCCTGAACACTAGTTTTGTTGTGTCTTGTAATGATGATTCATTCACATGTCATCCCATTAGTTCCATTTGAGTCAATAATCCCATACCTTCCCAATATTATTGTAAGGAACTCGAGGATGAGTTTTCATTTAGTCATGGGGGTATGATGGGATGCGATATCGCGTCTTCCCCTGCGATATTGTGTACGTGATATCGTGATGCACCGTCATATTTATAAATAAGAGGTGGCTCTCCCTTGTTTCTCATTCTAGGTCTAGACCGTAGTGAAACTCTGGTAGTTTTTCCACTCTAGAGATAAATTAATTTCCATGTGCCCGCAGTAGGAACTCCAAAGTGAACGGATCTTTATTCGAGCAGACATTGTACCTTAACATAAGTTTATGTACGGAAATAAAGACGAGCTTCTTGGATAAACCTTGCAGTGCATAGAATAGGCTAATTAGGATTTTATTTACTATTATTTATTATCTGTTATTTAAATGTTTTATTAGTGATTAAATCTTTCTCAACCCTTCTCTCCTAGTTAAGTGCCTCAGTATGACCACTTTGAGCACGTGCGTTACGCTTGGTGATCCCAGCAACGATTAGCATTTGGTAGCCAAGGTTGCATCGGTTCAGGGTGTGAATGGTAAGTGGGAACAATTGCTGACGCTAGGTTAATTTAGACTTAGTTCATTAGTTAAAGTTAGTAATTAGTCTCTTCACCCTTCAACTCAATAGCATAGGAGATAAAACATAAAAGATATAAAAATCATATACCTCAGACTTACTTAACCATACACTGTGACAACTACAAGTAAGTTTGGGAAGACAACGAATAATTAACCTTAAGTGTTCCATGAGGCGTGTAGGCACTTAGTCTACAGAGTTCGACCGGATTGCACGTGCTACGCTCGTATTCGTATGGTTGAGTGTAGGGGTACCTCGCCACTCATCAATGGTTTTTAAAAATCAAATTAGGATGGAAGTTACCAAGGTGAGGAAAATTAGAGATTGGTTAGCTCCTAAAAATGTTGGGGAGGTAAGATTGTTCCTTGGTTTAGCAAGTTTTTAATGAAGGTTCATTAAAATTTTTAGTGATATTTCTTAACCTATGTTTGCTTCACTAAAGAAAAATAAAGATTTCAAGTGGGGTGATGCAACCTAAAGAAGTTTTAACTTGGTAAAAGAAAAAATAATTGGTGAATTGGTGCTTGTAATTCTAGATTTTCAAAAGCTTTTTTAGGTGGAGGTTGATGCAAGTGAACTTGTAATTCTAGATTTTCACAAGAAGGTAGGCCTATTTCTTTCTTTTATAAAAAGTTGAATGAGTGAAGGTAAAAATATAGCATATATGAGAAGGATTTGGACACAATTCTTAAAGTAATCAAGCATTGGAGGCATTACTTATTGCCCAAGGAGTTCACTTTGATGATGGATCACAAAGCACTTCAATTTCTAAATTTCCAAAAGAAGTTGAGTGCTAAACACATGAAATGGGTTTCATAGTTACAAGAGTTTAATTTTGTGCTTAGGCATAAAAGTTGAAAAGCCAAAGTTGTGGTGGGTGCATTGTCTAGGGTGCATGTGGTGAATTTTAGCATGCCTTATGTTAAAGGTATGGGTGATTTTACTAATTTGTATGAACATGATTCAAATTTTGGGCAGGTTTGGAAGAGCCTTAAGGAATCATTGTTCAGTAGGGTAGACCAATGAAGGAACTATCATATTCAAGATGAACTTTATTCAAAAATGGAAAGGTTCTTAATTGTGATTTTAGGAAGAAAATTTTGTTTGGAAAGCATTGTAGTGGTATGCTAGGTCACACGGTTTGGGATAAAATATTGGAACTTGTGTGTAGGCACTATTTCTTGCTAGGTATGAGAATAGAAGTTTCAAAATTTGTGAAAGAGTGTTTGACTTATCAAAAATTCAAAGGAGGTAAAGGAGTGGATGGACATTATACGCCTTTACCAATTCCCAAAGGGCCATGGGAAAGCATGTTAATGGATTTTGTAAGTGCTATTCCAAAAAGAAAAAGTTGGAATGATACTATTTTTGTTATAGTGAACAAGTTCTTCAAGATGGCATACTACATTTCATGCAAAAAAGTGAGTAATGCATCTCATGTGCAAATTTATTTTTCCAGCATGTTGTGAAGTTGCATGGTATTTCTTTGAATATTGTTAGTGACAAAGAATCCAAGTTCATTGGTACTTTTTGGAGGTTCCTTTGGGAAATTTTGGAGAAAAAGCTAAATTTTTCTGGTGCATATCATCCACAACTTAATGATCAAACTGAAGTGGTGAATAAGTCCTTGCTAAAAATTTTAAGGTGTTTATGTGATTGACAATCCAATCAATGGGAAAATTTATTGTTTCATGTTAAATTTTTGTATAATAATGCTTTGTCATGTTGCCATTGGTAAGAGTCCATTTGAGGTGAGTTATGATTTTTTATCCTAAGATGGTGAATAATTTATAGAGTTTTGAGGAGAAGCTCAACTTAGTGTTAAGTTTGTGCAAGAGATAAGAGAACTATATGTAAAAGTGAAGTCAAATATTGAGAAGAAGGCTGAAGAGAAAGTCCTTAAGAGGAATGAGTAGTGAGAGCCTATCTTTGCTATTGGTGATTTAGTTTGGATGCACTTGAAGAAGAAGAGATTAAGAGGTGTCAACTTCTTCAAGTTAAAGGTAAAGAAGATGGGTCCTTCCAAAATCAAGGCCAAAATTAATGATAATGCATTTGAGATTGACTTTTATATTTTATATTAAATATTTCAAATCTTCTTCACCATGGAATGATTAATGATGAAACCATATAGGGTAGCAACGATGAGTTGAAGTTGGCTCTTAACAAGTCTAAGGTTCAATGGAGAGGAAGGTAATCATACTCAAGAGGAAAAAAGCTTCTAGCACTTGGGGAGTGAAGAGGATGAGTACTTAATTCATTAGGAATATTAATCCGCTAATGATGTTGTAAGCATTCATGAGACCAAACTTGATGAGTGAGGAATCACTTCTACCCCTACTCCCTTGTTTACATGAGTTTAATTTTTGAAGGATAGGAGAGCTAGTGTAGGGACACCTATTTTGATTTCCATTTCTTCAACCTATAGATGGTTTTAGTTGATTTTTGACCTTGTGAAGACATCTTAGCTAAGAGTTGAGTCTTCAAAGAAGACATCCCAAGTTCAAATGAGACGTCTTACCTAAGAAGGATAAGTCTTTGGGGAGATGTCTCACTATTGAAGGAGACATCCTAGGGAAGATGTCTCATAAGCAGAAGAGACATCCCATCTCCAAAGGATATGTCTCACACTAAAAGAAGGCATCTTATCTATAAGCCATGGTTGACAGTGAGACATCTACAAAAACCTGAGATAGACTATATAGCTGGGAAAACTTTCAAGTTGGCAGTTTCAAAATGGAAAATACTTTTAAAAAAAGATGGAAAAAGATGAAAATAGCCAAGGATTCTCAAGTTGAGCTTGAGGAAATTTTTTTATATTTCTTATGTTTCATTTTTAATAAATATTATTGTTTTAACATGAGAGTTATGTGAGATGATTGCCATGAGAGAATATGTGAAGAGTGCATTAGTATGTATGTAGTTCTTAGACAATTGTGTGTGTTTTGGCTTGATGTTTTTTGTGTGCTTACATATGTTTGGATCTCAGTCTGAAGCTTATGGGGAAGATCTCATTTAGTTGTATCTTGCATTGAGAACAATCATTATGTGTGTTGTAAAGCCTCTTGCTTCATAATATGGTTGAGTGTTTGTGAGACAATTAGATGTTTGTGAGTTGTGGAACCACCCTGTTGTAATCTTCTTTACATTAATTGAAGATACTTAGTTTTTTATTTTCAAGCATATTGATTGTCTTTCGTAATGTTTGGATTTAGTGGGAATTGAAGGTTAAGTTAATAGAAGAGAACCTACTCTAAGAAGGAGCCATTTATCTATTTGAAAATAACAAGAATAGGTTCAGATGTAGCTAAAAAAAGCAATAAAATATTCTAAGTATTGAATGATACCCATAAATGTACTTTTCATAGAATTACAAAGACTATAGGTGAATTGTAATTTAGATCAATTCATCCATCAATTCTATGACTGTAGTAAGAATCCAAAAATAACACCTTTTTTGGATCAACAAGAAGTTAAATAAGGTTTTGGAATAACAAGAGGCATACCTTGTGAAGCAATTTCAGGTAATGAAAAAATTATTTGGTTATCTTAACTTCACAGAGAATTAGATCATAAAATTTGTATTTTTTGAAAGATACAAAGTTTTCTACAATTTGGAAAAAAGTAGTTCAAAAGATATCTAAAAGTTAAGGATATATTATGTTCTTTCCAATCTATAAAAAATCATTGCAATTCTAGTAGTGTAACTTTGAGAGATGATAACTTAAAAGCTTGTTAGGTTTCTAATACTAAAAATTTAACTAAATTGTCCCAAAAATATTAGATTGCAAATAAATCTAATATCATATTAAATTGTTGTACAATGAGGGAGAATTAATCTAATCATTGACTATCATTCATTTTGGTAAAAATTTGGGATTCAAAAAATCTGCCAAATTATAGAGCTAATTTCTTCCAAACTCCAATAGATATATAACTAAAATTTTCATTGCAGATAGCCACCTATTTATTTTTCTAATAAATCTATAATCACTGCAAAATGTTATGAAATGGCTGAGATATGATCAAAATAGTGAATATCCTCAATTCTAACTATTCAACTTCCAAGATTGGGTAAATAATGATGAATGATGTTGAGGAATTGATTAATTGATGAAAGATTGATGAATTAATGATGAAATAGTCAAATTCTTGCTGAAATTATATCGATGATTTTGTGATACAAATTTTTAAGAGGTGCCTTAGATATATATGTGTGTGATAAGTGGGGCAAAGTGTACTAAAAGTAATACAATATAATCCTAATGACAAAAAAACCTTAAAATTTCAATATATATATGGATTGGGGCCAAAATAACATTACAATTGCCCATCAATCTAGAAATTTCCTATATTTTATTAAAATAAATTCCTATTATATAATAAAAATAAAACATTATTATCTTCTATTCTAAAAAGCCAGGAATCCCTCCTTAGAGTAGAAGGCAATCTTTAGTCTTTATCTTTGCTTTTTTTCATTCTTTTTTATGCTCTAAATTCTTATAGATTCATTGAGGCACTTTATCCTATGAGACAAAATTTTTTGTTAGTAATTAAGCAAGTTACGATATTGAACTAATGTGATTAGGTTTGATGGTTCATTGTTTCACTTCTTGCTTGATGAAATAGTACTTGATGTAAATGTGTTTGCATTTTTTGTGATGCACATAATCTTGTGAGAGTTGAATTGCTATCACATTCTCATAATACAAATTTTTAGGGAGATCAAATTTGAGTCCTAAGTGTGAAAAAAGTTTGTTTAGCCAAAATATGTGTTAGAGGCATCTGGCCATGGCAATAAATTCTACTTCACATGTGGATAAGCTAATAAATGATTGTTTCTTTGATTTCTAGTATATTGGATTTTTTTCCATGCATAATGAGAGCTCATGATGTGGATTTTTTCACATCATTGTCTCCTCCACAATTAGTATTTGAATATGCATGAAGCTTATTGTCTTCATTGCTGAAATGGATCCCAAAGTTGCAAGTTCCTTTTACATACTTGAAGAGATGCACAAGTGCTTGCATGTGAGATTATCTTGGCTCTTGCATGAATCCAGATAAGTATGATGTTGCTTATTCTAAATATGGTCAAGTGCAATAAAAAAATTGAAGTGATCCAATCATGACCTTATACCTGGTTGCATCTATGAGAGGATTTTTATCTTTATTGTTTAACTTTAAACTGTATGGTAAAAGGCTACTAACTAGCTTCTCATTCTTTAGATTGAATTTTTTAACAATGGAATTTTCATTTTTGGTTTGATGAATCTTTATTCCCTCCTTATGCTAGTTTACTTAAATTCCCTAGAAGTACTTGAGTTCTTTAAGGTTCTTCATTTCAAATTCAATTTTCATGTCATTCTTGAAATCTTTTGCTTATCTTTTATTGGTGGAAATTAAGATAATGTCTTCTATATATAGTAATATGATGATGAATTCATCTCCTTCCTTTTTGAAATATAGTGCTAGTTCAAACATGTAATTTTGATAGTTATTTTTTATGAGATAGTCATTAATTCTTCTGAACTAGGCCATGGGCACTTACTTTAGGCCATATAGAGCTTTGTTGAGTTTGCACACTTTGTTTCCTTTTCCTTTGATAACATAACCTTTGGGTTGGTAGATGTATAATTCTTATTTGATATATCTATTTAGAAATGTTGAGTTGACATCTATTTGTTAAACCTTTAGATCTTTATGTGCTGCTATGGTGAGAATGATTTTGATGGTTTCAAATTTTGCCACTAGTGCAAAGATTTCTTCATAGCCAATGTGTTTATTTTGTTTGAATTCTCTTCCCACAAGTCTTTCTTTGTATATTATGGCTTCTCATTTCTCATTATAAATTATTTTATACAAAAACCTACAATTAATAATCTTTTTATCTTTGGGTTTGTTCACTAATTCCCATGTGTTATTTCCTGGAACGACATTGTATTTTTTGTCCATGACTTCTTTCTAGACTTTTAATTTCATGGCATCATTGACATTGGTTGGTTCACTTAAGACTACTGAATATGTCATGTTTATAATATTATGAGATCTTATAGTTTTTCTTTTAAATTTTATGTCTCACATTTGAGTGGAATGATGGTCTCTTTGCACCCAAGATTTTGAACTTTGATATGTTTTAGATTTCTCTTGCTATTTGAAAGAATCACTTGAACTAAATTTTGTCTCATCAAATATAACATCTCTTGAAACATGTATTTTTTAATTTATTGGGTTGTAGCACCTATATATACTAGTGTGAGAATCATAACCAAGGAAGATGCATTTCTTTCCTCTATCTTCAAGTTTGTCAATGAATTGTTTTGGGGTATTTACACATTGATGAGTTTTGGTTTGTCGTGTCAACTAGGCCCCATCGACGAGGCCCCATCAACATAGTCAATTGCATTAATGCGGCCTTGTCAACGCAAGGGTCTACCCCAGTCTATAAATACAAGCTACTAGTCACATTTATGGTAATCAATTCTCAAAGTAGTAGCAAAGCTCTTGTAGTTTGTCTATTCAAAAGTTAGAATAATTTTCCCAAGTGCCCACAGCAGGAGTCATTAAGTGTACAAATCTTTATTCGAGCATTGTTGTACCTAAGCACGATAGTGTGTGCAACAATAAAGACTAGCTTTTTGATAAACCTTGTAGCATTTTGGATAGATTTAATATTTCATTTATGCATTTAATGTTTTCAATTACTTATTCAATGTTTTCTAGTAATTAAGATAATTAAGATAATTGAGCAAAATAACCTAGATAGATTAAATACATAAGTACAACCACTTCGAGTGTAACATGTATTCGCTTGGTAATCCCAATAGCATTATTGCTTGGTATGCCTAGTAGTGTAGTGCTTGGTAACCCAGTAGTGGATATGTGGGTTCAAGATGTGTACAAAAAGTAAGACCGAATACTTATGTTAGGATTAGTTACAGGTTAGTAGGTTAGTTACATTGAATTAGCCATTAAATTACCTTATCTTTATCTTTGTTCAAGCACCAAGACTATAAAACATAAAAATATAAAAATTCTATGCCTCAATTACACTTAACCATACCATGTGCTTTACAAGTGTAATTGGGAAGACAACAAATGACCTTAGGGCAAGGTTCACTACCTAGAAGACTTGTGCACTAGAAACTATAACGTCCACGAAATTTGATCAGATTGCATGTGAATACTCTGTGATTCGTATGGTTGGGCATATGGGTATCTCATCACTCATCATTGACACTGTCGCTAGGGACTTTGTTAAAACATGCGCTATTTAGGTTTAGTAAATACCATTAATATTATTGTACGAACCTCAAGGTCAATATCATTCTCTCTATACATAGAATTATAAAAGCACATTGATGTTTTATTTCATATTGTAGAATGTCTTCTTCTTCTCATAGGCATGAAGATGTCAAACCATTGGTCCTGTAGGAGTACAAAGTAGTATATACTCATCCAGATGAGTATGTATTGGACTTTACCTTCATCCTACATTAGGATGAACAATTGCGATGGCATGATATGGAGGGAAACATTGTCTTACCCACTAATTGATTTGTGTCCTAGATGTTGTTTCAAATCCTTAAAAAGTTGGGCATCTCAAATCTTCACAAGGAATACATTGTGAATGGTTATGACACTCGAGACTACTGTCTCACTGAAACACAACGCAAGAAAGATCAACATCAAGAGAAGCACCATGAGGCTATGAAGGGAAAACATTTCACTAATCCCTTGTTCCAACTAGATAAAGATGACAATGAGGATCGTCCCTTTGAAGTTTCTCAACATGAAGTTTCTCCACCCCCTGTTATTGATAATGAGGGTGTGACCTTGAACCTGTGGTCAACTATTTAAAAAATAGGTTTGGGAAAAGTGACAGTCAAGGCAAGAACTCAAGCAAACATCACAATAGCAAGGGATCTAATGATGGTGGCCTTAATGGGTGAAATCATGGTGGTGGACACCATGGTGGTAGTGGTGGTCCACCTTCCTCTCCATCCTCTTCATCTAATTCTAGACATTTCTCTTCATCTGCTGATTCTCATAGAAGCTATCGTCGAAATAATCGTAATGTGGGTGATCAATGAGACAATAATGACCATCAAGGCCATCAAGAACTTAGAGTTGGCAAGAATCATAATCAACATAATCATGATGAGGAACCTATGTTGGTGACTAGAAGTATGCTTAACATTGCAGAGACAATTAGAATTTCAACTACACATATTAAAGATAGTTGAATCAAGCACTTAGACATGAATAATATCCCAAGATTTAAGGAGGATACAACTCTAATCCATAGACACATCTTCAAGCTTTCCATGATTCTTGTGCCTAACAAAACATAGAAAATGAATGGCAGAAACTCAAGCTCTTCCCTAGGACACTCATCAATGAAGCTAAAGGCTGGTATCAGTCCTTGGAGCTAGAATTTATCTGCAAATTGAGTATCATGTTGGAGTTATTCAACAAAAAATATCAAATGTACTCTAGAGTATCTAATCTGAGGAGGCAGATCCAAGGATGGAAATAAGGAACATATGAACCCTTGGATGTCGCTATGGGTAGATATTATTCACTCTTACACTGATGCCCTAGCCATGGTTATTCCTAGAGGGAACAACTTTGCCACATTATAAATGGGCTTAGAGCAAAAACTAGAAGAACTCTTGGGGTGTATGCCCAAGGGAGACTATTTGAACTAAGACCTTATCAAATCCAAAGGCTAATAGAGCAGGTAGCAAAAGAAGAAGGTGAGCTATGAAAAAGGGAAAGTGTAGAAGAGTATAATAAGGATCCATCTATTAGGAAACGGGAGGTTTGATTTTGTGATAAGGAGGAGTCACCACTCAATGAAGTGGTGAACAAAAAAACCTTGCCTATCCAAAAATCTATTTCTAATATTTCAGTAAAGGTTGATAAATTATGGGACTCTTTGGATAAAAAATTCCAAATTGCTATACAAATTACTAAAGAATCCAAAGAGAAAAATAGTGATCATAACTATAGGAGGTGAAAAGAAGCTGAATGTGCCTACCAAAGAGGTAAGGGCAAAGCTGCTGCCATAGAGGAAGTTGTGAAGATAGACTCCAAAGATGATGCTAGTTATGAAATTTGTCAATAGAAACATTCGAATGGATGTTGCCTTGTGGTGTCACACTTACAAGAGTCTAGGAAGAATGCATTGAAGCCTTAACTAGCACATAGGAAAGCACTTAGATGATTACCTTATCCTTAAGGCAATCTAAGATGGTTCCATCAACAACAACAAGGTTACTACCCAAGTGGAACTCCATCATAACTATATGAACAACACCAGTAGTGGAACCAAACACAATCATGAGGAATGTCACCGCCAAGGCAGTAGTATCCTTATAGGCAACCAGATCCATACAGGTACTATGTTTAGCAACCCGACTCTCGAAGAAGTTCTGCAAGTCATACCTCATTTCAACATCACTATTACCCTCTAGAGTACCACCGAACACATTCACCATCAATTCGGGGGGAAAACCTATATCCATAACACCCTCTGCATCCATCTACACATGTCCCTCTACCCTTTACCCAATTACCTCCTACTCTATCCATGCAGGGTGAAATCCATTCACAACCATAGTAATGAAATGCCATGAGGGCTATACATTCACATCTGACCTTCCAGCCATGTGGTTCAGATAATCGATCTAGGAAATGACCTTTTTTTTAATCCAATAGTCCTAAAACCTCACAACCTCATGTGGATAGCTACCTTGCATCTCTAACACCTTGATCCTCTACATCAAATACCTTCAAGTGCCTTTCAAATCAAACGCCACCTTGAATCCACTTTGTCATGTTTAACTCATGTTGTTTCTAATTGGATCAAGGCTGGCCATCTTTCCATAAAGTGATCTAAACTAAGAAGTCCACTCATTTACCTACAGATTGTTGGGCATGAGCCATGCAAGGCTCTTCTTGATTTTGGTTCTAGTGTCAACCTCATATCCCATGACATGTACAAAGCCTAGAACCTACCACCTCTCAAGAAGATAACATTCATTTGGAATTGGTAGACCAGTCATTTTCTATCCCTTTGGGGTTAGTAGAGAACATTGTGATCATAGTTTGTGCATGGTCCTATCCTACCGATTTTCCAGTGATCAAGGTTGAGAATTGCAAAGCTGACTTTCCCATCATTATGGGAAGAGCATGGTTAAGCACGGTCAATGTGCAAATGGGTGTAAGGAACCTCTCCTTATAAATCTCCAAGGAAATTGAATTTGAATAGTTGGAGAAGAAGCGTATTTGATGCATTTCATATAGTGATAACAGGTGCAACTATGTGCAAAAGATTTGGTCTATCAAATGTACATACATTAAATCATGCAATCATTGTGCATAAGAAACAAATATTCAATGGTATTTGTATGTAGTAGAAACAAAATAGAAAGACACCCAATGGCTAATAGCTAACTTAGAAAGCAACACATTATGCATGGAACCAACTGAAAGCCTAACATGTGCTTATGGAAATGATGAAAATGATGATACCTATTGGAAAGAGTTAGAAATCCCTAATAACTTCAAGCAAGAGCCCTTAGAGTTGAAAACTCTACTAACTATATGAAGTATGCATTTTTAAATAATGGTAAGTTGATCATAATCAATGTCAAACTTACTCTTAAACAAAAAGAAAGGTTGTTAGAGGAGGTTAACAAATGGCCAACAACCTTTTCTTGGTCATATTTCAAGCTAATAGGAATTGATCCAAGGATATGCCAACATCGCATTTACACCCACCCAACCATGAATCTACGAAGGCAATCACAGAGATGGTTGGACCCCAAATTGAATTAGATCGTTAAGGAGGTAATAGAGTAAATCCTCAAAGCAAGGTTTATCTACTCCATCATAGATAGTGAGTGGGTTAGCCCACTCGTAATCATGCCAAAGAAAGATGGCAAGTGGTAGGTTTGCATCGACTTCAGGTTGTTAAACATGGTAACATTTAAAGATCATTT
>MNCI01004529.1:3316-14221 GCA_015680685.1 Gnetum montanum
TCTACACAAATCTGCTTTCTTTTCCGTCTATTTCCATCAAATCTTGCTCTATTTCTAGTTTTCTTGTGGAACTATCTCTTTCTATGGGGAAAATTAGGAGTAGATTTGCAGAGTTGTGCTCAAATGTTTTTGCAAAATTTTATTTGTTATAAGTAGGTATTATAAGGACCGCATAGACTAGGTAGTTGAACAAAATAGGAAACTTTCAACAACTCATAGTACTTGGCAAAGTTGGCTAAATCTTTTTAAAGTAAGTCATTTGTAGTTTACACACAACGTAATCGTTACATTTCACATAACCGCACGCCGCAATAGCACACACACATACTTACATTAACTACTAATTTTATTTGGAGGTATCTGGGCCTTGGTGTTCAGAGACCAATAGGCACCTAAATCTTGTTCGAGCACACTCGTTGGCGGTCGCGTCCCAAATGGTCGCCAACACAAGGTTCTCTAAGGTGGACTACCATCGTTGATGAAGGATTTTCTCCTCAAAGAAAGAAGGAGAATTAGTATACTGAGAGTGCCTAGAAAAGAAATCTTTGTCCTCTCTATGTGGCTATAGAAACAAGGGTGGTGGGAGATTCTTGTCCTTGGAGATAACAAGCCTCTATGCATTTGTCCCTATAGAGTTGTACTTCTATAGGTTGATAATCCCTAGAGATGCTATTTTTTGGTTCATACTTAGGCCTCGTTGCTTCAAGGCCAAGCCTCTAGCATTAGACCATGAACATGGCAAAAAAAGATCAATTTATAGTTAACAAGATGTTACCATCCATACCTCTCCAATGCAATTGCTCATCCTAATGGAGGATTAAGATGAATTCCAAATAATAGAGATTCGAATGGGTATATCCAAATTTTTTTGGATTGTTGAACTTAGAAGGGAAGGGGGATGAATAAGTTTCTCAAATAAAAACTTAAACAAAAAAAGAACACACACAAAGTTATGTGGTTTCCCAACTTGGGTACTCCACACTTGGAGGATAGATTGCAAGCACAACTTTGGACTTTTTTGCTTTCAAAATTTGGTTGAAAGGTTCACATCCTGTACAGTCATCAATCCCCACTCTGATGTGTTGCACCATAGCACAAATCACTCAACCCTACAAGGTCCCATCAAGCTTTAAAATTTGGTTTTAAGGCTTCCACAACCTTTACAATCTTGAGCTCTACATCGGAGCATTATACCACAACACCAACAACTCAATCCCACAAGATCCTAACAAGCTTAATCACATCAAACTAGTAGGACAACAAGAACAAGAATTATAAGGAATACTTGCAACTCAATTTTCTAATCCCTACATGGTTAGGTATAACACACTTTACAAAGATAGAATGATTAGATGATGAGAAGAAACAAAGAATTCAATGATTACAAATGATTGTATAATGAATACAACAATGCTTACTCTTTTTCCAATGCACATGAATTCTTCTTATAGTTATCTTATTGCTAAATCCTTCTCGAAACTTGTGCAAGATCTATCTAATGGTCACTAATGATCTTGGGAGATTTCTTTCCCATGCCTGGGACATATTTATGAATTTGCCTTCAAATTTGGAAAGATGTCTTTGTTTCCTAAAAGACATCTTTCTAAAGTCTCTACTTTGGAAGACTTCTTTGTCTTGTGGAAGATGTCTTTTTGGACTTGGTCTATAATCTACAAATATGTCTTTGTCTAAGAAATATGTCTTACTATTTCTAAAGAAATCTTTATTTGAATCCACTCCAAATCTACCAAGACATCTAATACTTTGCATAGACATCTTTCTTCACTTTTTCTTTGTCTTTTGAATGCATCATTCCTTGTCCATAGTCTTGACCTTTTGCATACTTAGATGATGATAACTTTGCTTGTTTAATATTTGTTCCTAGTCCATGTTCTTTGGATGTTCATTTAAAGACATGTGGATGACATCCTCGTTTGATCTCTAGGATAGTTTGTTCCTTATCCTCTTTAGCTCATCTTGGTTTCTTGTGTACATAGTCCTAAAAACACAATAACTTTTGTCTTTATTTTACTTAATGTTTTGAGGATAAAAAAACACACCAAAAGGTCCACAATCTCCCCCTTTTTGGTGATTTTCAAAACTTAAGAAAATGGATTAGTGATCATATAAATATAACCATACTACTCTCCCCCTTTTCGAATAGCAACAAAAAGGATAAGGTGCAAAAACTTGGATAGAAAAGAGATAAAAGAGAAAAATAATCTAGAGAGTCAAGTATCACTCATAATCCTAGAATAATATAGGTAGTATGTATTTATTAGATCCATGAATAGGTGCCCCAAATTTTGCAAGAGCAAAACAAACCTTCCAAGTGAAATGCAACCTTGAAGTGATGCAAAGGCTTAAGTAACTTGTCTCTAAAACAATAAGTCATTAGTAGTGCAAGCTGCTTACAATTCAAATAATCTTCATTTTTATACAACATTAGCAAATGTGCATATCTTTATGGTGAGGTGAATATAGCCATCTAGCTTCTCAATGGATTCTCATAGAGTAATCATGTTATTGCTCACAATGTAGTAGGTAATGTACTACATCCTTCACTTAAGGTGTGATTGTGAAAATTGAAAACTATTCTTTTGAGGTCAAAAAAAGGAGCTACAATTAATTCAAAAAGAACCATCAATAGCCAATTTTAAAGATCAAATCTATGAGTGAGACATGCATATTCTGTTGTTTATTCAAGACAATGCAACATCCAAAACCAATGATCAAAGATAAAACACTCTAACAAATATACATTCATACACTTCCTTAAATTTTCTACTAATGTAAATATGATCACATAAAAATAGTCAAAGATAGAGCATGTAGACATAGGTTTTTTATTAAGTATCACACAAATAGGAAAGCAAGAATATTACAAGCGTTGCCACACATATCAAGAATTAATCCAAATTTTTCAACCAATATTTAAGCTTGAAGTAAAGTGTGAACATTGAGGAGCAATTAATCTATTTTCAAAATAAATTAGTATGGATCTTTCATCTTGGTAAATGGGCATATAGCAATCTACAACTTGAAACCAACCATGCCAAATTCCCAAAATCTACATCTCAAAGAAAATTATTCAATTAATAACTCAATCAAAAGCACAGATACTCAAAAATGATCATGGCCTTGCTCATGATTTCAACTATTTTTTGTATAGAAATAGATTCTTCATGCTTAAGCTTATGATTGGATATTAGATAGCTGGGTTGTTAGTTCAAAATCCATGAGGACCAACAAAGATTAATGCTGAAGATAATTGATCTAATAGATAGCATTATGTAATTTTGGATTCAACTAAAAGAATTTATCAAAAAAAATATGAAATTCATGCATGTTAGTCAATACAAAAACCACAATCATTTACAAATAATAGATGTTGATAATGAATTAAGTATTCATATACCATTAAGTATCTTTTAAAGTCAACTATTCATTCCAATAAATACCTCTTAAAGTTCTTTTCTTATTCACTATGCATTTTGGTTGAAGTTTTCATGGACTCCCCCTACATTGATGGTCCCCAAGATGATTGAGATGTAGGCCCCCCATATATATGTGCTACTTATCTTGGGCTTTTAAGGTCAATGTGCAAAAATCACAAACACACTATAACTGTAGATAAACAGTAAGCCTAATTTGTGGAGATCTAGGTCTTCAACCAATAATATTAATAGAGGTTTATCTCATCTTATAAATGGCAAAAATCATACTATGAGCATAGGAACAGATCATCACAAGAATTTTAGATTAAGCAAGACAAGAAATCAAGCCAAGGGAAATCATTACAAGTGCTATTATAGGTCTTCACAAAACTAATTAATATAAGAAATGCTCTAGACACTTATTCCACCATATATGATCTGGACATAGATAATTTAAGACTTCACATATAATATCCTTATTAACTAGCAAGAAAAGAGATAGAGACATGCCTTGACTTACCTTGCTTGCCGATAAATTGAGAAGATTAATGGAGTTTGAAATGAGGTCCCCTATCATGAAGTACTTCCTATCCTTAGGTTCTCTTTCATTAGATTGTGTATGTGATGTCTCTATTTGTTCATTTTCCTTGTGATAGAACTTTGAATCAATTTTTGCATTATTTTTAAAACTCCACATCTCTTCGTTCTCATTTATTGGTACCTACATAATTTTTTTACCAAAGTCCTTTTGACAAGACCAAGCATTAATCTTATTTTGATCATCATAATTAGGAACATTTTTACATATAAAAGTAGTTTCATTCTTATAATCAGAATTATCAAACCTTACTATACTTGACTTTAAGCTTGAAACTTCAAGTGTTGCTTCCTCTAAATTTTTTGGCTAATTTTTAGGAATTTCCTCATCTTAAAATATGTTGTAGTCCTTTTTGTAAGAGGTTAGTGGTTGATTCCCAGCTTTATGTTTGAGATCTCTTCTTTCATTGTAGCATGAATAGCATTCAACTTAGAAAGAATTAGTTTCTTTGTCTTCCTAATCAAATGATGTAAGAGAAAAATTTCTTCTTTAAATTCACTATACCTCTCATCACACTTACCATTTTGTTCAATCATATGTGAGAAGATTCATCAATAAGCACCATGCAGATGAGATGAGAATCTCTAGGAGAATTACACACTTCTTCTTCACTTTGCTCATTGTCATCCCAACTTATATAAAATTTGGTCTTTTTTTGGTTCCTCATCATTGGATCTATTCTTTCGCTAAACTTTGCTATCATTTGGATCACTAGGACATTTTAAGGTCATATGGCCTCTTCTTCCACAAACCCAACACTCTATGGAAGAAAAATCTAGATTAGAAGAATTTAAAAAATTTCTACCTCTTTCTCTACCTTTGAAGAAATTTGGTCTTTGTTGTTATGGATATGTCCCTTAGTTTCTTATTGTAAGTTATTGTTGTAGTCTCCTTGAGAGAAGAGCAATCTCATTGTCATTGCCCTCATCATGCTCATTCACCTTCTTCTCCTTGGAGACAGTCTTTATAGCAATAGGTTTTTCTTGAATTTCTTCTTCACTTATGAGATTCATTTTATAGGTAATAAGATCACTTTGAAGTTCCTCAAATCTTAGAGTTGAAAAATCTCTGGTTTCCTCCATGACTATAACTTTAGGCCTAAACTCCAATTGAAGAGTTCTAATCATTTTGATGATAATGTTAATTTCTGGCAAGTCTTTCCCTATTTCTTTAATGGCTACAACAAGATCATTAGCTCTAGAAAAATAATCCTTGATTTTCTCACATTCTCACATTTTTAGTTTATCATATTTTGATTACTTAAAAATAGAGGTTCCTTCATAAGTAACTTCTAAAGTTTGCCAAATTTGTTTGGCCTTTTTACATCTTGCTACCCTATTGAATTCAAATTTATTCAATGCACAATATAAACAATTTTTTTCTTTTAAATCAAACATGAAATTATCCTTTTCCTCTTGAAACCATTTGGAGCAAGGCTTGATGATGCCAATGGTGCTATCAATGGGTGGAGTGTAGCCTTCCAAGATTGATTCCTAGACATCAAACTCCATGGATTCAAAGAACCCTTACATTCTAGCTTTCCAATAGGCAAAGTTGAATCCATCAAACATGGGTGGCTTTGTGTAAGAAGTTCCCTTAATTTTTCACCCTTGAAAGTTCATGATGAAATAAAGAATACCAAGCTTTGATGCCACTTTAAAGGGAGGGGGGAGGGGGAGAGAGAGAGAGAGAAAAATAAATTCTTCAAATAAAAACTTAAAAAAATGAATCACACACACAAATTTACATGGTTTCCAAATTTGGGTACTCCACACTTGGAATGTAGATTGCAAGCACACCTCTAGACTTTGTTGCTCTCAAAATGTGNCAATTTGGGTACTCCACACTTGGAATGTAGATTGCAAGCACACCTCTAGACTTTGTTGCTCTCAAAATATGATTGAAGGGTCCACATCCTATACAATTGTCAAGCCCTACTATGGAGTGTTGTACTATATCACAAATCACTCAACCCCACAAGGTCCCATCAGGCTTGGAAATATGGTTTTAATGCTTCCACAACATTTACAATCTTGAGCTCCACATCAGAGTCTAATACGACAACACCAATTACTCAATCTTGTAGGATCCTGACAAGCTCAATCACATCAACCCTGTAGGGAAACAAGAACAAGAAGTACAAAGAATAATTGCAACTCAATTTTTTGATCCTTGCATAGTTAGGTACAACACACTTTACAAAGCGAAAATGATTAAATAATGAGAAGCAACAAAGAATTTAATGATTACAAATGATTGTACAATGAGTGAACGAATGCTTGCTCTTTTGCAAATGCACATGAAGTCTTCTTATAGCTACTGTGTTGCTAAATCCTTCTTGAAACTTATGTAATAGCTAGATAATAATCACTAATAATCATAGGAGATGTATTTTCTACACCTAAAACATCTTTTTGAATTGGCCTTTAAATTTAGGAAGATGTATTTTTATTTCCTAAAAGATGTCTATCTAAAGTCTCTACTCTGGAAGATGTCTTTATCTAGGAAAGATGTCTTACTATTTTTGAATATGTCTTTGTCTAAATCCACTCTAAATATTTCAATATTTTTTTTTGCTTCCTAGAGATGTCTTTCTTCATTTTCCCTTTGTCTTTTGAATGTATCATTCCTTGTCCATAGTCTTGACCTTCCACATGCTTAAATGATGATAACTTTGCTTGTTCAATAGAAAGTCCTTGTCTACATTCTTTGGATGTTCATTTGAAGACATGTGGATGACATCCTCCTTTGATCTCTAGGATAGTTCATTCCTTGTTGATGAGTCATGAATTTAATGATAGCTGCGATAACACACCCACGATATCGCATCTGCAGTATCACAGCCAACGTGATATTGTGTACGCGATACGCGATATTGCAGCCTATCTCCTCATCTATAAATAAGAGGTAGACAGATTTGATAGGTAGCTTTTAGTTAGTTTAGAGTTAATTTTGAT
Source organism: Gnetum montanum (assembly GCA_015680685.1). Taxonomy (NCBI): domain Eukaryota; kingdom Viridiplantae; phylum Streptophyta; class Gnetopsida; order Gnetales; family Gnetaceae; genus Gnetum; species Gnetum montanum. Next base: position 10,309 of record MNCI01004529.1, read on the forward strand.
TTTAGTTCTTGTTTTTCCTCTCTCCCTTTTCCTCTCAATGTATGCCCGCAGTGTGGTGAATGTAATTGTATGACATCCTTTATTCGAGTGTGACGTACTTGGACACGCACATGACCAGCAATAAAGATCGAGATTACTTCATCATTGCAGCATTCACTTAGCTTAACTATTTAATTAATTGTTATTTACTACTTTCCTAGTTAATCTCTTCTCACCCTTAAACTCCTATTAAACACGGAATGAGTAGGACTTGATTATAAGCATTTAAGTGTGACTACTTGGTAACCCTGTAGCGTACTTAGGATCTTCGCTTAGTAATCCTAGTAGTAGTCATGCACGAAGTCCAAGATGTGTACGGATGATCAAGGAACGGATCTCATCGCACTTAGGCTAGTTTAGATTCTCTCTCACCCTTTCTCTCTTAGCTTAGATAATATTACTTTCCATTGTCTTCAGGAGTAGCATTAGATTAGAAACCCATCATACACCTCACTCTAGACTAAACCATACATGACAAAGCTAATACTAGTCTAGGTGTGAAGACAGTGAACTACAACCTAAGGATAATTGTCTAGATACCACAACTAGCCCGTCTGTGGAGTTCGACCGAATCATGCATGAAACGCTCGTATTCATATGGTTGAGTGTAGGGGTACCTCACCACTCATCACTTATCCTATTTATCTCATCTTGTTTTGTTGTGTACATCATCCAAAAAACACAATAGCTTTTATCTTGATTTCACTTAATGTTTTGAGCATACTAAAAGGTCCACACTTTTATCTACTATGGCTTCTCACTGGTAGTCCTTTTTCTCATCTCATGTTGTCTATTATTTCTATCTCCATGTGGTGGAGATTCTTTCTTGTGAGTAGATACCATTTCAAAATAAATGTAAGTGTGATTTTAAAAAATATTACTATTATTACGAGAGATGGTTTGTTATGTTCGCATACAATGCTTCTATATGAATCCACTAGTTAATAATATTTCACCAGCTTAGCAAAACTAAGTACCCAACAATAGTGCCAATGATGAGTAGTTGGAAATCCTCTATGCTTAAGCATACAAATTACAAGCATTCACAAGTGATCTAGTCAAATTACAAGCATTCACTAGTGATCTAGTCAAATTTCATGGATCTAATTACCCAAGTGGCTGATATCCATAACAGTAAATCATGGGGTTGCAAGGTCATTAACTTCCCAACTCACATTAGTGTTTAATCTGTATGTATGATTAAGTGTGGGTTAAGGCATAAGATTTATATTTTTATATTTTCTCCTAATAGCTAGATAGCTGAGTAAAGGTTGAGTAATCAAATTTCTAATTTGATTAACTAGTTTATTAACTAACTTATTTTAACATGGAGTAACTGTTTCCACTTACTGTACACCTCCCAAACTAGTGTTAATACTATTGGATTACCAAGTGGCTATTGCTAGGCATACCAAATATCCACTACTAGGGTTATCAAGCATTAACACTTTATGCTTGAAGTGATCATGCTCACATGTTCATGATTAATTATATTAACTAATTAAAAACATTAATGTGAAGTGCATAGAAAGTAAAGTACAAGAAAGTAAAATTAAGCTAGCCTAAGTGTTGCAATGGATGTAGAAAATCTCAATTTTATTGTCACTCATGTCAATGTGTTCAAGTATATAGGCACTTGAATAAAACTCCATACAATCTCTTAGATCCACACTGCAAGCACTTAGAGATAAAATATTCTAACTCTAGGGAAAAAAACTACAAGAGTTCAACTAAGGCTACAATTGAAAGATGTCATAAATTTGAGGGATGCATGCATTTATATAGGTAATGACTACATCAACATCAATGTATTTGCATCAATGCATCCTATCATGCATTGATAAGGATGGGGCTATGTCAACAGGGATGTGTTGACACAACCTATCTTATTTATGTTTCATCAATTTTTAAAAGATAAACTTCTTGTATTTATTCACTCTTCAACCACCTTAAACATTATTTATTCCTTTCCATTTGATATCCATAAAACATTTGAAAACTTGAAAATTGAATCTCCATACCTATTTGATTTTAAATATGTAGCATATATAATCAAATTTTTCTCTAATGAGTGACTTGTATTCTCATCATTTATTAAGGAAAAGAATGAACTACATTGTAGATCTTGTTTTTGTTGTTGCTCAAGGTATTTAGATATAGAAAAAATGAATTCATTTGCTGCCTTTCTATTAAGATATGAAGAATAACCATTAATTTTAGGAATATGAGATGTCTCTAATTTCATAAGAAGTTCACATAGCTTCTCATATTTGATTAGTAATAGGTCTTCTTTACACATAAAATAAGCTACTTTCATTGTAGTGAAAACTCATTTCTTATTAGTTTTTTCTTAGTTCTTATGTTTTGGTATTTCTTGAACTTGGTTATTCTTTAACTCAAACCATCTTCTTTAAGTTTCTTGATGTGCTTTGGTCTTTCATGAGAAATACAATAATTATATTGAATGCTTATAAAACCATTTTCTTTTCCCCATGGACCCTTTTTACTAAAATTTTCACAATATATAGATTTCATTACTATCCCTAAAACACCACTATTTATACATATTTATAGATTTTATACTATCCTCTTGAAAATTTCGATATACTTATATATTCTTTATATTTTTTATATTTTTTTCAATTTCTTTTGACTAGATAGTAGAATTTTCACTTTCTTCTAAGGATGTATTCTCATATATTTCCCTATAAATGATAGTGTTTTCTCTATTTTTTCCTTTTTCTACTACTATCAGTTTTGCTAGTCTTGTTCCATTGAAACATATCTAATGTTTCCTGCTTGCTTTTTTTTTATCCATTTTTGTGTACTTATAAAATATACAATTATTCTTTTAATGAAAAAGACTATATTTATCATTTATTATATATCAAATTAAAACTACAAAAAAGATCCAATATATTAAATAATAACCTTTTGAAAGTACATTCTAAATGTTTTATAAAATATAAATTGTAAGATAACTTACATCTGAATGCAACTACTTCTTTTTATTATCTCTTAGAACCTCTTATTAAACTAATTCATCTTTAACACTTACCTATAAATTAAATTTTTTTGTTTATTTGAAAGATAGAGAAGACATTAAAAATTTATGTTATGGTTTTTTTCTGATTTTTTTTGTTTCTATTTTATTTTATTTTTTTGGCATTTTTTATCAATAAAGAGAAGCCAAATGAACAAGGATTAGAAAATTTTCTTAAAACTCTAAATGTTAGCCTAGTGTCATGTGTTCACTCTAAAGTAATGATAAATTGTCTTAACACTAAAGCAAATGTGCTCACTCAAAGGCCCAATGCTCATCCTAAGTAGAGTTATAAAATCTAAAATGAAATCAACCATTTCATAAATTGAATAATCTTGATTCCATTAAATAAAGGCAATAACAATTTGATGATTTTTTTTTGTTTTATGTTAAATTTTATGCACTATGAATAATAGCTTAATAACATATAAAAATGAAGCTAGTTAACCTACTTAAAAACCATAATTAATGGTTTCATCATTTCCTTGTAAACTTTTTGCTACCTCTATATATACTTGCTCTTTGATGTTCTTGTTATTGTACCATAGTATGAAAACTCAACTATGCCAATATCACACCAAACACCACCAAGCCCTGCAATTAGAAACATTGTGAGCTTACTACTTTTAACCAAAGAAACCATTTTTAAAACCTTTGAAAACATAAACTAGCTTAGTTATATATTTATAATATATATGTATAAATTGGCCGAGAGAATCTTATTTGTTTACAAGTAAAAAGTTCTTTGAGTAAAAAATTTCACGACTTCTGGATGAAGAATAAGATTTAAAAACCCAAATTTTCATGCCTTCTGGACGAAGAACAAGAGTT
>MNCI01004529.1:14232-40799 GCA_015680685.1 Gnetum montanum
GTCAGCGTTAGTCAGCGTTATGGAAAAATTTGGCATTACTGAAATATGACTGGTAATGGCTTGTTGAGAAAGTCAATGTTAGTGAGCATTATAGACAAAGTTAGCATTACCAAAATAAGACTGGTAATGGCCTCTTAGCCAAAAATAGTGCTTTGGAATTTTTAAAGAAACATAAAAATGATGGGTTTAGAATACTAATTCATTTAAGCTAATGCCAAAACCTTGGAAAAAAATTAAATCAAAATTAACAAATTTTCCTAATTAAGCCTTAGATAAATAGTTATATATATATATATTAAAAACACATGGAAAGGATTCTGTTATTAACCTTTGTTTTGTATAGATAAATGATATTTGAAAAAAAAATGATATTGAAAGAATAAACATGAGTTATTCTAATTTCTTTGCTAAAATCCTTAAAATATTTATCAAACATTTACAAGCAACTTAAAATGTAAAAGAGCAAAGAAATTACTTTTCCTTTCATGTACCTATCCTTGTACATTAAATGTGGATTTAATTCAAATATTTCGAGAAATATTATGTCCAAGAAAAATGATGTAAACATAGTATGCATTTCTAAATGATGTAAACAAGTATCCATTTCTTGTGGTTTTCCTATGGTAATGTATCCATTTCTATGGCCATCATCAAATAGGTAACACAATTAAGTGATGTGTTAAATTCTAATTCCTAGTTTTTTCTACATGAAATTATCTTACAATTAATAATAGGAGTAAGGATTAAAATCCTAATAAAAATATCTAATTTGAGGAATTTTCTACACCAAAGTGGTTTAAAAGAAAATTACCATCATATGTAAAGAAAAAATAATTTGAACAAAATGGAAATTGAATGCCTAGAAACATGGAAGAAATCCTAAGCAAAATGCAACTAAAGAGATTCTTCAATCAAAGTAACCCTACAACAAATCGCTACAAGATCAAATCCCAAGAAAATCTCATGATTCTAAAGCTCTACCAAAGGTAATCAAGTATCTAACATGTTTAACATGTCCATTGCAATCAAACAAAATTCTCTTAAATACAATACATGTGGAATTACAGGGTTTCAAAGTTTGATAAATTACCTTGATTACTTTCTTATTTTAGCTAATTTAGAGAACTCGCTTGAAATTTTTCGAAACTATTTCATGTCACAAAAACTGGTATGTAGGTTTGTTAGTTTACTAAAAAATCCCAATCCTATATGAAAAAAGAAAAATTTAAAGATATCTTAATCCCTATATGCAAAAAGCAAAATTTAAAGATACTTATACCATTTTAGGGCTTTCCTCCTCGTTGCAAAATTACTAAAACCCACAATCCAAAATTTAAATTAACGAAAAAAATAAAAATAAAAAATACAGGTATAAAGACTCAAAAGAAAATCAAACCATCTAGTAGTGAAATCATATTTCTATAGCTTTTAAATATAAAGCTAAAGTTCTATAAATGAAAATAGAGTAAATTCAAATTGCTTCTAAGAAAAGAAAATCTTACATGATGATTTTGTTATTCTAAATTACTTACACCAATATAATATTAAATTTCTTATAACATAAAGAAAAATGTAGAAATTAAAAAGATACAAAGTTACCCTAGTGAAAACGTTCAAGGTGAAAAACCCCAACAAAAATTGATTCCTAGATCATTAGTAGTAGCTCAACTTTAGAGGATTGAAGCTCAAGGAGAATTTACAAAAATGGGAGATGACTTCTAAGCTTTATGCTTCTTTTCAATATTTTCCATCACGAATGCTCCCTTTGAGCTTCTTATATATTTTCATAGGTTACAAAAATAAACTCATATTACAAGGGATAGGTATTTTGATTTTGGAGAAATAGGTTGGCATAACTAAAAAACAAGTATGGATGAGTTGACCATATTAAAAATAGAAAATCAAATATGGTGGTAACCAAATATGGTAACACATGGTGATGGAGGAGCAAATAATAGATGGTGGAGAATCAAGGTAGATTTTCCTTCAACCACCTTAAAATTCTCCCTCTTGAAGATAAAGCTACTTGATAAACAATCCAAATCTTTCAAGAAATCAAGTTTGATGAAACCAAATGCTAATCAGCACCAAAGAAACTTTGCAACAAGTGTTGACTTAGTAAGTATGTCTATAGGATTTTCTTCAATAGATATATTATTCAAAAGAATCCTATGCTTTTAAATTTCCTTCTATATATAGTGATACATAATTTCAATGTGCTTCATTTAGACATGAAAAGTTGGATTCTTGGATATGCTAATAGTGCTTTGACTATCACTGCCAATATTTATAGGATTTTGAGTGATGCCAAGTTTAACTATTAGCTTTTAAAGCCATATAGCCTCTTTGAATGCTAAATTAGCAGTAGCATGTTTAGCTTTAGTGGTAGATTGAGCAACACAAGATTTTTTCTAACTTTTTTATGAAACAACATCACCAAAGAGATTAAACACATATTCATTGATAGATTTTCTACTATCAATATCAATACCCCAATCTACATCAACAAAGCCATGAAGTCTAATGGAATCATTTTTATAACAAATCCCATAATTTGTAGTACATGAAAATATTGAAAGACTTGCTTCACCAAAATCCAATGTTTTTTCCTAAATTAGATATATACCTGCTAAGTTTTTCAACTATGTAAGAAATATCAAGTCTAGTAGAGCATTGCATATATTAAACTGCCAATAGCACAAGCATATGAAATTTTAACCATGAGCTCTTTTTGTTCTCTTATCTTTGGGCATTGTTCAATTGAAAGTTTGATACCAGTTTCACAATGTGTAGTCACAAGCTTGCAATCTTACATATTAAACTTTTTAAAGATATTTTCAACATATGCAAACTATTAGAGCCAAAGCCTTTTATGAGCTCTATCTCTTTAAATTCCATAAATTTTTTGTTTAGAACCAAGATTCTTCTTTTTAAACTGAGAACATACATGAATTTTTAACTCCTAAATATCATGTATGTTATTAATTGCTATTGACATGTCATCAACATATAGTAGCAAGATAACATATTTTTCACTTGTATGTTTAACATACATACAAGAGTCTTTAATACTTCTAATGAAGCCAATGTTTAATATGTGGTCATTAAACTTTTTATTCCACATCCTTAATTCTTGTTTAAGCCCATATAATGATTTTAATAATCAATGCATCATATGCTCTTTTCCTTTTATTTCATATCCTTTAGGTTAAAGCATATATGTTTCTTCCTGAAGATCACCATTGAGGAATATTGTTTTTACATCCATTTTTTCAAGTTCAATATCATAAATAGTTGTGATAGATAACTATTATCTTATGGATGTTAATTTTACTACTGGAGAGAAGATTTCATCATAATCAATCCTCTTTTTCTAAGAATATCCTTTAGCTACAAGTAGTGCTTTATATTGATTTCCAAATTTTATTTTGTACACCCATTTATTTTCAATGGGTTTTCTCTCTAATGGAAGCTCAATTAATTCCCAACTTTTAATTTTGTTAATTGATGACATTTCTACATCCATTGCCTATTTTCACTTTGCATTTTACATAGACGAACATGTTTCATCATATGTTAATGGCTCATTATTTTCAATAAACAACAAATATTCTTCTAAATGTGAAGTAATATTCTTATACATGTTGAATGACTTAAAAGATCCTCTTCACTTTATTGTTCATGTAAACTATTTTCTTCCTCTTCATGTGTTATATCTTCATCTAGCATACTATCACCATCCTATTCACTAGGGGTAACATCCCTAGTTGAGGCAAGATAATCCTTAGGATTTTCAATAATTTCAATAGGTACATACTCAAGAGTTACAACATTTTAGAGATTTTTTGTACTTGAAGGTTCCTCCTTCAGAGAGCCATATTTTTATCTAAAGATGATGTCTCGACTATAAATAACCCTTTTAGTTTCTAGGTTATATAATTTATAAGCTTTTACACCATTCATACCTAAGAAAATGCATTTTATAGACTTGCAATCTAATTTTAACCTATTATATTTTGGAACATGTACATAGGCTTCACAACCAAAAATCTTCAAATAATTTAAATTGATGGATTTTCCACTCCAAACTTTCTCTAGAATTTTCCTATCAAGTGTTGATGAAGCAAATCTATTGATAAGATAACAATAAATCATTATTGTGTCATCCCAAAAGCACTTGTTAAGACTCGATTCACTTAGCATACATCTAGCACATTCCATCAATGTTCAATTGAAGCATTATGCTACTTCATTTTTTTAGGAGTCCATGGAATGATGATGAGCAGTGAGTCTCTCCTACACCCAACCATACGAACCAAAAGTATGCACTAGAAATATGGTAAAATTCTATGGACTTAGTCTTTCTAACTTACACTTGTGTCATCAGTACGTATGATTAAATGTGAGTTAACTTATGATAATTATTTATATTTATATTTTCATATATTCTTTATCATGATGTATAAATGAGTAGATAAAGATTTAATAATTAATTAGTTAACTACTTAACTAATCTAGTAACTAACTATCCTAACATAAGTAGTCATTCCCACTTACTGTACACATCCCAAACTCATATCAACACTACTGAGTTACCAAGTGGACATTACTGGATGTACCAAATACCCACTACTGGGATACCATGTATAATACATTATGTTCAAAGTGTTCATACTTATGTATTTATGATTAAGTATATCAACTAATTAAAACTATGAAAAGTAAAGTGAATTAAAAGTAAAGTGAAAATAACAAATATTAAACTATTCCAAGTGATGTAATGACTATCATGAATTTCATCTTTATTTCCTTTCACACAAATATATTCAGGTATATGGTGTTTGAATAACGCTTCATAGAATCTCTTTAATTCACACTACAAGCACTCAGAGGGAAAATATTCTAACTCTAGAGAATCTAAACCGCAAGGGCTTTGCTATGCTACTAAACTCATATGTCATAAATGTGGGTAACTATTGCATTTATATAGGCTTTACTTGCATTAGCATCGAGGCATCTACGTCAATGCATGTAACCATGCATCAATAGGGATATGTCAATAGGGCTACATCAATGTATGTCCATCGATGCAGCTTCTCAACTTATGATTCATCATACCCCCATGATTAACTAAAAACTTGTCCTCGAGTAAACAAAACTAGAATTAAGTTTCATACAAAATTTGGGGAAGTATAGAATTTATTGACTACTAAACAAATAGATAGATTGACTAATTGAATCTACTAACTTTGAGTACTAGATTGTATGGGATTACAAAAATTAATGTCCATTATAACAAAATTGGACACTTTATAAAGGTGTTAATAGGTGTTTCAAAGTTACTAAAGATGAGGTGAATTCTCAAATAGTTCTTAGAGGTGGAGGCTCTTATTGTGATAAAGATCCTTCGCTAGGTTCTAGTGCTAGTGGTGGTGGAGGCTAAGGCTAACTTGCTATTGCTACTACCAGTAATGCTTTCATATTCTCTTCCATGCTACATGGATCGTAGACAATCCACATGGCTCCTTTAATACAAGCTAGAGCAAGAATGTCCCATGGGCATAGCATCAAAGGAAACAACTCCTTCGAGTTGACAAACCATTCTACGAATTATTTACATTCAATGTTAAACATCTACTAGGATCTGTAGCTCATGGTAGTTATTCATCTACCTATCTAGGTTCTTAGCAATATATTATTAATGAGTGAATCTACTCCTAAGAACTTTAAGCTTTGTATTGACTATCTTCAATTTCTTCTTAGTCTCCTTGTGATGCTTGAATTCCACCTCATATAAGGGGTAGGAATTAGCCACTTGTTTTTCCAACCTGGTCCTTGGTGTTCCTCCTATTAGCATAGCTAGGTTTGCATAGCAGAGGTTGTCAAGCTTTATGTATTCCATCATCTCCTTAATCTACAAATCCTTTAGGTAGATTTCTACCTCATTATACGTGTTTATTCCATCAAAGATGGGCTACCATATATTGCCTCTTTGTTGAAATTGTTGGACAACCTCATTCATCTTTGCCTTTGCCAATTGGATTCCCTTCTTATTAACCTCCTTAAGAAGCCAAACCTAGTTCCTATAATGATTCTTTACATGTTTGAATTTTAGGGCTTCATTTTTCCAGGTGGCTACCTCAATGGCTATTTTCTAATGAAGCAGATAAACTTCCTTTATTAAGAGATTTATGTTTTCCACTACCAACCTCCTCAAATCAAGGTTCACCTTAGCTAGCTACTTATACTATTGGTGAATGAATTTGACCATTTGGTCCTTCTATTACTTAACATTCCATAGGCGATGATTATTTTTTGTAAGAACCAAGTTTTCCTTGCAGACTTGTGATGGGTCCTTATTAGTGTTGAAGGCCATGGCCTTTGATAAAGATGTATTACTGACTATTATCTTCACATTCTCAACCTCTCATAATCCATGCTAAAGCTATTAAAAAGCTTCATCCCTAGTGAGTTTTGGGCCAAGAATAGCAAGGTTAGAGAGATAGGCCCTTAATTCAACAACCTCAATAACCAACCATTGGTTCTCAATCATTTCTACCCTTAGTTGAACATTGACAATGAGGAGTTTTCCCTTCATCTCTAGTAACTATGACTGGGTTATAGTAATTTCATCTAGAAGATTAAAGATCTTCAAACGTCATTGCCTACCAATCATTCCAATACTTCTTCGTGTTGGGTAGCGCTTCGCAAACCACTTATTGCTCTTGTAGACATCTAGATATCTATCATTATGGTAATGTTTGGCACAACCACCGTAGAAGCATTCAGGGCTTCAACTACCCTATCAACCATCACTTCTACTAATGTCTCCTATTCTTGGTGTTACATCAATAGAATAGTTGCCCCTTGCCTTCCTTCAATTGAATTGATAAAGTTATAACATTCCTTGAAATTTCATGGAATTTTTATCTAGGGATGGACATTGTAACTTCTCAAGTACATGTATTTATCCTTGTAGGTGCATGGTCTCTTTATGCTAAGAATAATGGAATGGTTTCTTGGTCTAGCCAACTGATGGTTCTTGTGACCTCATTAAGATGGATTAGGATTGGATGGTAAATAAATGGTTCCCCACTATCTATTAAGCCTTATTTTTACTGTATCTATTACTCACATTATTTCTAGAGCCTTTTTTTAGCTACAAGCACCTCCGATATGGTTTCTCTTATAGGTGGTGGTGGTGGTGGCATCTCCTCTTCTTGTAACTTGGCTACTACTTTATCCTTCATAATTTTATATCATGATACAATAGGATCATGATGAACCATGTCATTGGCATATCATGCTATGCATCCCTTTTTGCATAGCTTTCTAATCAAACATGAAAAGGGAAGCATCTTTCTTCCCTTCTCATTCTCCTTGAAATATTTTTCTATCTCTAAATAGATTAACTAGGGAATGTTAACAAGAAATCTTTCACTTAAAGCAATGCATGCATCGGCAAAGAAGATAGTTACCTTGGTTGGCCTCACTATTGGATTTAGGTGATAGGTCACAATCTTGAAGTATGCTCATTCTGCCTTGGTTAGTGCATCATTCTCCTTATGGTTCACCCCATAGTAGTGTTGAATTCATTCCTTTTTGGCTTTTGGATTTTCTTGGATCAAAATCTCTGCCAACTTTGCCTTGGTTTTAGGAAAACTAAGGACTTCTGTGATGGCCTCAACTGAGTAGGAGATTATGATATCTTTAATCTTTATAGATGCATCTCCCTGATAGTTATTCTAGAAGAGATAAGCCTTCCCCATGTACCATTCTCCATTGGTGGAGGGAATGCACCACATAGAAGACCACTATAATTGGGTGTAGACATCTTTGAATGCCAACTCCAAGAAGGATCCAAAGTTCAAGTCTTAGAGAATAGATTCTAAACCTCCTTGGATCTTATCTTCAATGCATAGGCCTTCGTGAGGGTGACTTTGAGATTAGGCCTTAGCCTAGGAGCTTCATCCTACATGGACTAATCAGTCTCTATGGTGGGAACCTACCAAACAAATTCCACTTTGGGCTCTTCTTGAAGAGGTCTCATTGCATGTGTTGCTTCAACTGCTTGCTCTTGGGGTTATTTTGATTATTGTTGTTAGTCCCTTCCTCTTTGTGGCTACTTCTCCCTAGGATGTGAAGGTCCTCCTACTTGTAATCCTCTCTTCAGCATCATTTGTGATCACAAATGTAACCTAGGATTAGTTAGTTAGTTTTTTTTACTTTGTAACTCTTAAATTATTGGTACCTTTCTTACTAGATTAGGTTATAGTCAAGCTTGTTTGTGATCTTGGTAGGGAATATTATTTTAATTATTAGCTACTAGAGTTTGTTTTTCATGTTTGATCCACTTAGGATTTGTAATTTAATATTATTTTAATGGGTAAACCTTTGGGTAGTTGAAAACATTTTGAATTTTTTTTTTCAAAAAACTAAAGGTTTATGGCCTCCATGACATAAAGCTTACTTCTGATAGCTAGAAGATTGAAGAATGAGGTGAATCAGGTGAGTGGTGCAAGAGTTATGGTGCTTAGAAGGTCTCTTAGGCTCAAAAAAATTGAAAAAAACTCCTTTGGCATTTTGATGAATCGTAATTCATTAGGCTCCAATATCGGACTTGTGATATCGCGTACACAATATTGGGTATGCGATATCACAACCTAGTTAGCGATATTGGATGCACGATATTGTGACTCTTGTTCAAGCCTATAAATACACATTTAGGCGCAAGAAGTTGAAAGTAAGTTTTTAGAGTTAGTCAATAATTCATTTTAGAAGTTAGCTTTCATTTTTAGTTCTTCTCAACCCTTTTCCCCTAGTGCATGCCTGCAGTGTGATGATTGTAATTGTATGGCACCTTCATTCAAGTGTGACGTACTTGGACATGCACATGACCAAAAATAAATATCGAGATTACTTCATCATTACAACATTCACTTAGTTAATTATTTAACTATTATTTATTACTTTCATAATTAATCTCTCTCTACCTTCTTCTCCTATCCCTATTAGTGAATGCAGAATGAGTATGACCTAATCATGAGCATTTAAGTGTGACTAGTTGGTATCCTAGTAGCACACCTAGGACATGTGTTTGGTATTCCCAGCAGTAGTACATGAGGTCCAAGATGTGTACAGATGATTAAGGGATGGATACTCATCACACTTAGGCTATCTTAGACTCTCTCTCTCTTTTCCTCCTAGCTTAATTAAAGTTATTTTCCATTTCCTCTAGGAGTAGCACTAGGTTAGAAACCACATCATACACCTCACTCTAGACTAAACCATATGTGACAAAGCATATACTAGTCTAGGTGGGAAGACAACAGACTATGATCAATGAGTAATTATCTAGATACCACAACTAGCTCGTCTACAGAGTTCAATCGAATCATGCGTAAAACACTCGTATTTGTATGGTTGAGTGTAGGGGTACCTCACCACTCATCATTGGCACCATTGTCGAGGACGGTGCTAGTTATTTAGATTATTTATATCACACAAGATTGTTGTAACAAAGTATTTCTGATATATCTCTTAGAAAAGAAATTAATTTTAATTAAGTCACACACAGTTCACAACAATGTCTCTCTCACAAAACTCTAACAATGCAACAATGGGTAAGGCAATTCATTCAAGAACCAACAAATTATATGATGATGAAGATAAAGTTTGGAGTACTCAACCTTATGTAGGAGCCCCCTACATTCATGAACACCCCAACGATACTCAAAGACTTTCATCATCCAACTCTGACACCTCTAGTAAGGATCAGACATCCCATAGAACGAGGAGACCCGAAAGGCCTAGGACCTTCTCGATAACTAACAAGAACTTATTTGGGGATGATTGGAAGACTTACAAAAGTCATAACGAGTTTTACAGTTCCCTCTCTTCCTCTACTCCTTCAATGGAAAATTATGACACGAATGACTATCTTTTAAGGGGTCGGAATAGAACTAAAAATCAAGCTCACAAAGAAAATCGAGAACGCCAACATGAATAAGAACAACATCATCTCAATGCACAAACTCACAACCCACTTAGTGACAATGAACCCTTGCTAGCCACTAAGAGCCTAATGCCTATACAAGTGTCCATTCAAATATCTTGTAGGCATCACAAAGAAAGTCGTCTACCCAGGCTTGATTTAAACAACTTTTCCAAGTTCGCAGGAGGCTATGATTTAGATCCGCAATAGCATATACAAGCCTTCTATGATGCCTGTGTATGGAATAATATTGATAATTGGTGGAAAAAACTTAAGCTCTTTCCTATGACACTTGTTGGCCAAGCAAAAGTGTGGTACAAATCCTTAAAACCAAAATCAATCCATAGTTGGCCAACAATGGTAGAACTCTTTACTAAACAATATCAAACCCATGCTGGAGTGTCAACCTTAAGGAGACAAATCCAAGAATGGAAACAAGAGCAACATGAACCCTTGGACATGGCCTTAGAAAGATATCATGCATTGTTAAACAACTACCCAATCTATGGATTCTTCGAGGAAAGGCTAATGTGTCAGATCATGGATGGGCTCTATAATGAAACAAGGGAAACCCTAGGGATGATGCCCGAGGTCAACTATACAAGCTACAAATTCATCAACTCCAAGAGCTTATTAAGTGGGTAGTAAAAGAAGAAGGAGAAATGGCTAAATGGGAGAATGTTGAAAACTCTCAATAGGACCAAAATCTCAAGCTAGAGAAGGTCCATTACCATAAAGAGGAGAAATCAACTCACCTTGAGGAAGTACAACCATTCCTACTTTTGCCAATGCAACAATCACTAGATGAAATCATGGTAAAGATTAATAAGATGATGGAGTGGGTGCATGGAAAATATGGAGAATATGCTAACAATAGTAGAGGCACAAATATGCCAAATCAAGAAACAAGATAGGACACCACACAAAAATTAGAAAAAAGGATATAAGATAATAAGAATAAGAACTCAACTACCAACTTCTCATATCAATGCAATGTTTGTCTATACGATCACCCCAAAGGCCAATGCCCAATTTTGTCACATTTACATGAGCATTGGGGAGGAATGTTACACCTAGATTTTGTATAGAAATATCGAGTTCAACCACAATGGAAAAAGCCCCAATCATGGGGGAAGCCATCACCAACCCAACCATATCCTTTGTATGTCCCAACGCAAAATGCTTACTATGTTCAACACCCTGTTTTTCCAAATGGATCATCATCCTCTACTTTACCTTATTGTTATCATTCTCTGGAATACTATCCACTCATACCCTCTCTAACAAGGTCACCACATCATGTACCTTACACTTTTCCTCAACAACAATATTCTCATCCTTCAGCTCCTTCTACATCACCATCAATTTTACCATAAGGTTTTGCACCACAACACCAACCTATGAATGCTACTTGTGCTACTATTGTCAATAGTAATGGAAGTACTCAAAAATGCCCTTTTTTTAGGCATGGCCATAGAAAGAAGTAGCACAATGCTAAACCCACTACATCTTACAACCCAGCACAAGTTCAATGCTTGATGCATCCTTCTCCTCAAACTCAACACCTTGTGTTACCTTATCACGGCGACTAATCAATACTCCAACAACTATGTGGCCCAATGAATATAACCATAGAGGGTGACACATTAATCCTTGCATTCCATCTTATGGTCAAGGATGCCATAGTGGGGTAGCTCCTTATCCCATGACCCCATCATATAACCTACCCCACTATGTCTATTATGATCGAGTGTGTGAACCCCAATATAGCTACATTCCAACCACCACATCAAAAGACACCTAGTGATTTGGATATAACCAGGCTCCAATATTTCCAACATGCATGGATCCTACCCTTCCATTTATTAATTCTTGCTATGATCAAAAGATTAGTTATGGGGGATATCCCCCATCCTAATAAATAGAATTAATAAATGTTTTTGTTTTTCTTTAATTTTACAATTTTTTTCCAGCTTTTCATCTTTCAATTTTTTGTTTTATCTTTTTATTGGCCGGTTCATCTTTTTATTTATTATTTTATCTTTTTATCTTTTTTTGGGTAATCTCATCTATGAATAAAACACTCATGTCACTCATTGATTGAGGTGTTGTTATATGTTATCAAGTCTCAAGTGACTAATTACTTGGACAGTGAGCCCACAACATCCACTCACTCATTCTATTAATAAGAGGTTCCACTTTAGGTATGATGATATTCTTGTCATCATGAAAACTTAAAAGTAACTTTGTGCTCATTATGCCTAGAGTGAAAAATGATGAACTAAGAGGGAATGGTCAAGGTGTGACATCAAGGGGACTTGTGGATTCTCTTTGGTGACATTTGTGGAAGTTACCATGCAACTTGGGTGTACTAAGATCCTTGTAGATCTAACGAAAAATGGGAGTAAGAGTAATAAAGGAACTCAATCAAAAAACCCAATGCTATTCTAGGGGGTCCCACTGAAAAAACATGCACCCATGCCTGAAGGTAGGTAGCTTCTCTAGATTACGCATTAGAAAAAAAAAGAAAAAGAAAAGATCAAGCTCAAAGTGCTACAAAGCAATTCCAAATCACTCCTCCCTTGAACAAAATGCCAAGTGATCGTACACCTTGTTGTTGTGGTACTCTTATGGTTGTCCATCATGCGATGAAACAATGTGATGTCACTGATCAGAAGAATGGACTTGGTCTTGATTTTGGAGTGATGGGCTAATGACACATTAATCATGTCCTACACTCAAAATTCATTGTGCCCTGGGTCAATTACCTCATCTCCCAATCTCTGCAATCCCTTCTACAATTCGCCTCATCTCACTGTCCATGTATTTTTGACTTGTGTCTTGCATAGCATTGAATTCATACCTCATCATGGTGGTATCTACATGTGTGTGTTTTGTGAAACTAGTGTGGATTACATTTAACCCTTCTAGTGCCTACAAACATTTTAAGGTGTGGTTATGTAAGGGCATCACAGGTAGGAACCTGCTTTGGGGAGGACCCACTTGTGTAACCCTTGTAATCTACACTCATAACACATCACCATTACACCATTTTATACCCTCCAAGAATTACAATAATCTTTCCCTCATCATTCTTCTCGTTCAAATGTTCCTATGTGCTGAAACATGTCCTTTCTCCTCATCTGATTCATGCATTCCATTGCCAGATTCTATACCATTATAGTTTTGTGCATTCAGGACTATTTAATATTACCCTGGATCTTTTACACCAACTTTAAGTCCTTCATTTTTGAGTTTATAATTTCAAAAATTTGTCAATTTTCTAAATACCCTACTTTAAATAGGCCACGATATCGCGTATGCGATATCAGGTCTGACTCGATATCGGGGCCGCACTATTGCATATGCAATATTGCATCGAACAAAACTATATATGGATCCCCCACATGCATGTCAACATCATTTTCAACTATTCACGTGAGGGGAATTTTTTAAATTTTCTTCTATGACTCACGACTTGCACACCTCTTGTCCCAATAGTCATAACTTGCTTGCTAGCGCTTCGATTTTTATTCCGAAATAATCTACTTGAACCACAAGTGTTCAGCTTAGTCGTGGGGGAGGGGTACACTTCAAATTGCACATAAATTTTTTGGAATTCATGATCACCCAAAGGATACTATAAAGGGTAATTAATTAAAAACAACAACAAAAATGATGATAAACATGTGCCAAAAACAATCTTATCTCCTCACCTATACCAAGGAATTAAATTTTAAAGCCACCTAATCAAATTGGGGCCTAATATTAAAAATTTTAGGGGACATTTCCATAAGATTTTCTAACTTTGGATCACATGAAATAAGAAATGAATTCATTAAGTAGAAGTAAGGTATAACTTAAATTTTGTAAACAACCTTACTAATGGTCAACCTTGTGTGATTGCAGATGGTCCTTAAGCATGGACAACAAGAAGGACCCTCTCAAGGTGTGTCCATGCGACCCAGGAGAGGCAGAGGACAAGCGTCTCCTAAACAATGTGTAGAGAAGGAGGCACAATCATTTAGCATCCATCAAGAGATTCCTACTATTGCACAGTCAAGACGGGTAGAAGAAGGAGCTGCTGAAGTGCCTAAACAGGGACAACACCTCATGTTGTCCCTGGAGTGTGTTCAGGCTATCCAAAAAAGGTCCATGTTGGCAGCTATGATCATGGAATTAAACTTTGGACCTTTCATGAAATTAACTCCTGAGGTCGTTAGGGACCAACTCAAAGGGTCCTCATTATGGCCCATCCTCTCTGAAAGTGGTGCTTGGTACTTAGGAGAAACATATCAATTTTGGCATAATAAAGAAGAAGGCACCATAGTTAAAATTTTTGGTGTGTCTATAGATTTTTTCATCAAGGCCATCTCAAAAGTGTTGAACCTTTCGAATACAGGGCCAAAAGTTGCTCCCCTATCCACTTGCTTCGATGCTGATGCACGAAGAGTCTGGTTGGATAGGGCTTACAGCAAAGAGGACAAGACATATGGAGAGTTGGCGCTAGAAGAAAGGATATACTTCAAGATTGGTACTTATCATATCTTCCCCACAAGAGGATTAAATAGAATTTCAGCATATGCGGCAAGAGGAAGTGTAATATTCATGGGAAAGATTAATGCTAACCTTCATCATCTGTATCTCATGGAGATCTTGAGGTGATTTGAAGAACACAAGATAGGGAAGTTTATGTTGCCCTTCCCTTATCTCATTAGGAAGCTGTGCAAACATGTTGGTATTCTGGGGTACACCAATGATGTCCCTAGAAGAGCCCAAAATGCTTTGTTCACTGAACTACTAAA
Source organism: Gnetum montanum (assembly GCA_015680685.1). Classification (NCBI taxonomy): domain Eukaryota; kingdom Viridiplantae; phylum Streptophyta; class Gnetopsida; order Gnetales; family Gnetaceae; genus Gnetum; species Gnetum montanum. The sequence goes on from MNCI01004529.1 coordinate 29,032, forward strand.
GCCACCAGCCCAAAGGAAGAGTGCTATTGAGACACTGGAGCCAAAACAAGAATAGATGGTGGGGCCCACTATAACTCAAACTATANGAACTACTAAAGCCACCAGCCCAAAGGAAGAGTGCTATTGAGACACTGGAGCCAAAACAAGAATAGATGGTGGGGCCCACTATAACTCAAACTATAGGGCCTAGCCAACTCCGAAGCACAGGGCCCAATCAACAACAAGCAAGGCTCAACATGAGCCAACGAGACCAATTATCACCACCACCGCAGGATTATCAACCATCGATGAGCCATCTCAAGGCCATTGTTGAGATGGTCAATTAGAAAAGTCATGATGATGCTAATCTCTTCTGTGTCATCAATGACACCATATGATCCATAGTTTCTATTAATCACACATGGGACAAGGTGTCCATCCAAACAGGAGGAGGGAAGACCCATTAGTCACAAAATATTTTTGGGAATGCTGCATCTTTCTAAGTGTAATTGGAAATAGGTGAAGGGGCCACAATGCTGGTCATGTAGCACCAAGATGCAGCAAGAGCCATAGAAGTGGTTACAGACCACATTAAAGAATCTTTCAACATCCCTGTTGTGCCACTGGAAGATTTCACAAGAGCACAGGATGCTCAAACTCTAGCCAGTCTCTCAATGACTCTTGCAAAGCATGAGGATGCCCTTGATCGATTTCTACAGATAGGACAAGTAATGACATCCTTATTTGACATCCCATAAGATGTCATAGTAGCATAATCAAACCTCATCTCTACTAAAGAAAAGCTAGTTATGGTAGAGATCAGGGTCGAGCGTGTAGAAGCAGAGTTAGCAAGACTCCAAGAGAGGCTCGTTACCCTACAAGCTACATAGTGGGACACATCTCAGTTTTTTATTCCTACAGACCAGCTGGACACTTTTAGGATAGAGCAGCTTAATAAGCTACTGGTAGATAATAAAAGAGTAGTAGAGGAGAAGGAGAAGGTTGATTGGGATGCCTCCAAGTCATAGGAGCAAGCCTACATGCACACCAAGGCACTTAGAGCCTTACAGGAAGAAAATAAATAGCTCGTTGCTGACAATCTTTGGTTGACCATTGTGGAGAAATAGAATAATTTTCTTAAGGAAACATTTCAGCAATTATGAGAGTAGTTGGTTAGGGTCAACCAAAACATGAACCGTTTGGCCAAAGAGAATCGAACCCTCTCAATGGAGGAGTTATGTGCAATTCGTCAAAAGACGACCATTGAAATAAGCATGTGGAAAAAAAATGCCAAGCAACATGAAAAGTTAAAGGAGCATTTCAAAGACCAGGTTGGGATGTACAAGCAAGTCATAGAAAAGGAGATCCATATGACTGACGCCCACATCAACACTTTCAGTGCTCAACACACTGATTGCCAGGCCATATTCGACACATATGCATTTGCCCACCAAGTAGAGCTTAAAAGCCAAGACCTTCAAATTCAAGATCTCACAGAGCATATGGAATTGACAAACCTGTGATATGCCAATCTAGCCATGTTGACAGCAAGATACCTAAGAATAGAGCTCGAGAAGCAGGTAGTTGCCACCTACACCAAATATGAAGCAAAATTTGTAGAGCACAAGAAAACGTTGCAAAGCTTGAAGTTGTAAATTCTAAAATAGAGGTGGTTAACACTAGCTACCAAGGGTAGAAAGATGTTGCAATGGACTTGGCTTGATGGGTTACAGATTTCCAAGAACACAAGGACAAAGCTAGAGCCTACGAGTAGAAATGATAGTTGTTTACAGCCTAGTAAGTTAAATCAAATCAAATGTTCCTGCAACTACTGTGCCCATGGGAGGTGCCGACTCCATCAAAAATTGGAGCATCAGCATGGATGGCACAATATCCCTAAAATAAAGAGGAAAACCTCCAGGCATTATTGTAAAGCCATCAAATTCCAAAATCTAGTGAACAAGATAAGGGGAAGTGACCCATGGAGGAGCCACTACCACCTGGAACCACATGAGTTCCACAAAATTTTGTAATTTTGTGATTTTGTATTTTTTTGTGTCTATTCCAATTTTATTCTATTCAATTCTCCATTGTGGCATAATTACATTCCTAGTCAGTTAATAATCCCATACCTCTACACCGTGTAATCAATGGAGCTTTTTCTCATTTGTTCGACTCGAGGACGAGTTTTCATTCAGTTGTGGGGTATGATGAACCATGATTCATTAGGCTCCAATATTAGACTTGCAATACTTCGTACACGATATCGGGTATGCGATATCATGGCCTGGCTAGCAAGATTGGATGTACGATATCGTGACTCCTGTACAGGCCTATAAATACACATGTAGGCACAAGGAGTTAAAAGTAAGTTTTTAGAGTCAGTCAGTAGTTCATTTTAGAAGTTAGCTTTCATTTTTAGTTCTTCTCAAGTCTTTTCCCCTAGTGCATGCTTACAGTGTGATGATTGTAATTGTACAGCATCCTCATTTGAGTGTGACGTACTTGGACATGCACATGACCAGAAATAAAGATCAAGATTACTTCATCATTGCAGCATTCACTTAGTTAATTATTTATCTATTATTTATTACTTTTGTAATTAATATCTTTCTACCTTCTTCTCCTATCCCTATTAGTAAACGCAGAATGAGTATGACCTAATCACAAGTATTTAAGTGTGACTACTTGGTATCCCAATAGTGCACCTAGGACATGCGCTTGGTAATCCTAGTAGTAGTACACAAGGTCCAAGATGTGTACGGATGATTAAGGGATGGATTCTCATCACACTTAGGTTAGCTTAGACTCTCTCTCCCTTTTCCTCTTAGCTTAATTAAAGTTATTTTCCATTACCTCTAGGAGTACCACTAGGTTAGAAACCACATCATACACCTCACTCTAGACTAAACCATATGTGAAAAAGCATATACTAGTCCAAGTGGGAAGACAGCGAACTGTGATCAACGAGTAACTATCTAGATATCACAACTAGCCCGTCTACGGAGTTCGACTGGATCATGCATGAAAAACTCATAATCGTATGGTTGAGTGTAGGGGTACCTCATCACTCATCACCTTTGGAAACAAATTATGGAAAATTGGCTAAGTGTTATGGATATTTCTATAGTTTTTATGTTGAGTCAACCGGGATGCGTCAAAGAATCCTGCTACATTGATGGGGATGCGTTGACATAGCTATTCAAGCCAATTTTTCATAGTAGAAATTCGAGGAACTTCAAAAGAGTCTAGAAATAAAAAAAGAGGCCAATGAAAGCTAGAAAAGCATAGAAGGATGGAAAAAACATGGAAGAGGGTTTTATGTTCATTAGGAGAGGAGTTTGAATTGGATTTGGATAAGTAATGCCAAAAGAAAGAAAAACTGGACATTCAGAAGGAGAAGTGATAAAACTAATCACAAAAATGATAGAGGGATAGGAAGTTTAACTTAAATAGACCAAGGATATGCAAGTGATTCCTCCCCCCAAAGTAGGCTTATGTCAATAATACCCTTGCATGCTCTCATCCCAAGGAGACTGTAGATCCCAAGGACGATTAATGGTCTTTTAAAGTTGAAAATCAAATCCATGTGAGAGATCATTAAAGGATTATGATACATGTCATAACAAATATATAAATCGATCATGATAAGAGGTAGTGAGGTGGTCAATGATGAGGTTATAATTATGAAAGAGAGAGAGAGAGATGAGAAATTCTCTCATCCAGGTCACATGAAGTCCTTTTAGGACTTATGATTAAGATGATCTAATACCATCCCATCCTTAGTTAGGATCGAGTCCTTCCATGTTCAATGGCCTTGCATTATCATATCTTGATCCTTTGACCATCGCGAATTTATGACAACCATCGAAGGATAACAACCTCTCCGAGAAAAGAGAAGCAGGAAGATAAAAAGAAAATTAGTTAGAGGAATGCCTTTGGGCATGGGTAACATGTTTTTCCAACCCCATAACTAATGCTTGTAGCCCATTATTTTTTCTAAGGTGTGTGCTATGAATTTTCATGTTATATAAATTATTTTTTCATTTTTTCATTTTTTATTAGAAATCTCATGGGAACCACACCATGCAAGACATTCTTCCTATTATGGTCAATGGTAGGAGCGGTGAGAGACTAATGGAGAAAGTTATAAAACACCAAAGAGAAGTTGGAAATAAAATATGACAAATTCTCTTGAATTTATACCCTTTTCCATTTCCACTTGGTCCATTCCAAGTTCATTAAGTAATAAGATCATCGATTCTTTTTAAGTTTTCATTACAGAAGGACCTCATGCTTCCAATATGAAGAGTCTCATAGAGTTGGGTGGAATGGGTGAATGTTGTAGAATCAATGCTTGATATCATCATAAAATTAATAATCCATTAATCAAGGACATAATCCCAGGATGAAATATGATCATTTCATAATCAATCAAAACATTAAATACTATATTAATGAACTTCAAAGAGTAGTATAAGCAAGGGAAAAAACTCAGGATTCTTGATGAACAAAAAAACATGAAAGAAAATAACCCATGAGAGAATATAAACAAGGTAAAATATATAAAATAAGTTTTAAAATATTCAAGAAAAATAAAAACATATAAATAATGATGTAAAATAAAATGTAAAAAAATTAGATAGCCATCATAGAATGTTAACATGGGTGGCCATCTTCCCCATGACTATGTTGAAAGAAGGAGATCTGAAAAATAAAATGTGTCTACACATCTTTGGAGGCATTCATGTCACCAATTATGTGAGTTTCTAGGAAAGGTTTTATTTGTTGGATGTTAACTATCAATCTTTTCTCTAGGCTTAAAGGGTGGTAAATTGTCATGATCCTAACAAGAAAAGTTGTATGAATGATATAATATCCTTCCCATAGTGTTTGAAATTTCATCCATAGTGGTACATGCATGGGATTCTAGTAAAGAATCTTATCTCTTAATTGAAATTTAATTTTTCTTATTCATGAGTCATGACATTGTTTGACATATGTGTTGTCCACCTCATTCATGGATAGGGTTGCCTATTGATTTTTTTCTAGCACATTCAATGTCATTAAACATTTCTTTTATGCTAGGCTCAAATTGAGGTCAAGTTCACAAGATGTTGAAAGTGTACAAAGCTCAGCTTGAATCGAAAGGGTTCGTAATTTCTATACACTAACTCATAGGAAGAATAACTAATAAGAAGTTTCCAAGTGGATCAATAGGCCCATAGAGAATCATTGAGTTTTGTCCTTTATTCGTTTTTGTATTTACTAATGGTGCATGTTAGTATTTTGGTTTTTTTCCTATTAGTAACTTAAGCTTTATCATTAGCTTGGGGGTGATAAGAAGTTGTTAATTTATGACTCACCCCTAAGTGTTGCATTAGTTTTCAAAAGGTAGCACCTGTGAAATGAGTTCCATTATTAGAAATAAGTGCCCTTAGCATTCCAAACCTATTTACCATATTTTTCTAAACAAACCATGCTATCATAGAGGACCAAGAATCAATAACTACTATAACTTCACCTCACTTGATGCATTAGTCAACAGCTACAATGATGTATACATTTTCATTGGACATGGTGTTGATGGGTTCCATGAAGTTAATTCCCCAAATATTGAAAGGATCTAGTGGTTAGATCCACTATTTTGACCCTTCAATCATTATAGTAATTTCTCCATCTCATTGGTAATGCTCGCATGAACAGGAAAAATGGTGGACATCCTTGAAAATTACTGGCCAGTAGTATCCTACCAAGAGGATTTCTATGAACATCCTCCCTATGTAATGGTCCCTACAAGGACCCTCATGAGTGTCCTAGAGGATTCATAGTTGATCAACTTTGGGCACACACATCATACTAAGCCATTTATGCAAACCTTGTAAAGGTTAGCCTAGATTTCCATGTAATGCTTAGATTGATGAAGAAAATATTATTTGTTCCTATTATCCAATTCTTGATATGTCTCCTAATTGAGTAGGTAGGAAAGGAATTCCTTATACAAATTAGAATCTTCAGGATTTTGCAATTCAACATGTTTTTCTAAGAGAAATTCATTTGGAAATTCATCACATAAAGATCCTTCATCCTCTTCATTGGTGTATTGTAATTGAGACAAGTGGTTAGTGACCACATTTTTAGCTCTCCTTTTGTCCATCATTGTGAGATCAAACTCTTGTAGAATTACTAGCCCCTGTATGACATAGGGGCTCACCATTGGTTTGTTCATGAGGAACCTATGATTTGTCTACATAAAAATTTGATATCCAAGCACATAGTACCTAAATTTTTCTAAGGCATGCACCATCACCATAAGCTCCTTCTCTATGGTAATGTAGTTCAACTATGATCCCACACTACTTCTTCTTGCATAATGAATGTATTAAGGACAATTTTGATTAGTCAATTATGTAAGCACAAACTCCAAAGCATAATCAGATGTATCTATCATGATGTGAAAGGTTCTAAACCAATCAAGAGTACATACAGTAAGAGTCTCTATGAGATTTTACTTTAATTATTGGAATGATAACTCATATTCCTTAGTCTAGTTGAATGATGCATTCTTCTTTGTAAGCTCAACCGATGGCTTAGTAATTTTTGAGAAGTTTTTGATGAAGCATTAGTAGAAAAAATGTGTCCAAGAAATGACCTTACATATTTCACCATTTTAGGTTACTAGGTGATTCCTTGGATGACCTATACTTTTTTTAGGTCCACCTCAATCCCTTTTTCTAAATTCTATGCCCCAACACAATGCCTTCATAGACCATCAAATGTCTTTTCTACCAGTTAAGCTTCAAGTTAGTCACCATGCATCATTAAAGCACTTGCTCAAGATGGTCCAAGGCTTACTGAAATATGGTAACATAGGTAGAATAGTCATTTATGAAGACTTCTACCCTAGTACCAATCTACTATTGAAAGATGCTAAGAACCAAATATTAGAAGTTAGCAAGAGCATCGCATAGACTAAAAGGTGTCTTTTGGTATGCAAAAGTCCCTTATGGACTTGTGAATGTGTTTTCTCCTAGTCCTCTAGTGTAATCTATATTTGGTTATATCCACTATAACCATCTAGAAAGCTATAATAGCAATTTCCTACTCTAGTATCCAACACTTGGTCAAAAAATGTAATGGAAAATGATCCTTAAGAGTTACCATGTTTAAGAGCTAGAAATCTATGTAGACACTTCACTTCCCTCCTTTCTTAGGTAAAATCATAAGTGGGCTAACCCATTTTCTCTTTATAATCAAATAGATAAACATCCACTATAAGCATCTAGAAAGCTATAATAGCAATGTCCTACTCTAGTATCCAACACTTGGTCGAAAAATGTAATGGAAAATGATCCTTAAGAGTTACCATGTTTAAGAGCTAGAAATCTATGTAGACACTTCACTTCCCTCCTTTCTTAGGTATAATCATGAGTGGGCTAACCCATTTTCTCTTTATAATCAAATAGATAAACCTAGACTTGAGAAGTTGTTCCACTTACTTCTTGATAGTTTTGGATTCAACCTTCACTGCAGTTGATGGAAGAGTCTATATATATGTGGTGCTAGCATATCCATGGATCTATCCTAGTAAGTTCATGATATGACCAAGTAAGTATTGTTGATCATTTTTTCATCACCTTTAGTAGTTTCTATTTCTATTTTGAAGAAAGATTAGCATTGATGATTACCAACTTGTCATTGTTCAGAAAATCATATTCAAAAGTTACCAGTAATTTTTTAGTTCGATCATGGATTTCCAAATCTTCCCAATTCATTTCACTTTGTGTGTAGAAGAGTTGACTATGGAGCTACTCTATTTCATCCCTGTTCTCAATGTAAGAACTCATGAGGCTTTCCAATGGTTCCATGTCTATTGTGGATTTAGCTTGATGATATGTTACCATCCACTAGGTACCTTCTTAGTTTGTGGCTACTGCATACAAGCACTTCTAAATAACTACTATTTGGCATATTGACTACACGCTTAGATTGATGTACCATTTGTACCCATATCTTTGAACACAATGGCACCTATGTCACTATATGTGATGCACAAAATCCTCTTCTTCTCTATTTTGTTGAATTTATTTTCCTTAGAGATTTCCAAGGAGAGATCTTGAATTACCATTTTGAAATCTATAGTGCTTAGCCATGCCCTTCCCATAATGATAGGAAAGTCCAACTTACAATTCTCTACATGAATCATAAGGAAATTTGTAGGATAGGACCGCCCATAGATGGTGATCACAATGTCCTCCACTAACCCCAAAGGAAAAATGATGGACTAATCTACTAGCCCTAGTTTGATAGGTCTCTTCTTAAGAGGAGGCAAGTGTTAGGTCTTGTACATTTTTTAGGAGATTAAGTCCAACCTAGAACTTGAATCCAATAAAGCTTTACATGGATCATTCCCTATAATTTGCAGATAAATTATGAGACTTCCAAGATCAAATTGTTTCCTAGAAAGGTGACCAACCTTTATCCAATCCGTGACCACATGGATCAACATAATAATATGGACATTAGAGGTTCTTTGGTCTGAAGGTAGCTTAAGGATATTTTCAAAGGTATATGAGGTAGGGTTAACAACCATGAGTGTCTATGAGGATTTTGCAAGGCTATTTATTTTGAAAATTGATCTTTTATGATGTTTTTATTTAAAACCACTTGGATGAATATCAAGCTATAAATTTACTATACTTGCAGTGTTTCACTATTGTCGTTGTGGTAGAATTTCCCCCTACATAGGTGGAGCAAGTGGTAAGATTATGGTATTTGATGGTGCTGAAGTTGCTGAGGGATATGGAGGATGAAAAGGAAAAGGAGATTCCTCTCTTGGAGAATGTGCTCTATAATATTTTAAAGGGTTGTAGTTATGAGGAAAGGTGTCATGACTAGATAAGTCATGAGGGAATACTTATTATTGGACATAGTAGCCATAAGAATCTGGTTTCCTATAAGAATACTGTAACCATGATGGTGACATCCCCCATGAACATGGATGTTACCACTGGTGCTTATACTCTTGAGGTGGAAGTGGTGCTCCATTTAGATAATACATTGGTTGGTGGAATTACTACCTATAGTTACCTTTTGGGTAAGACAACCGCTTAGATTTTTTTTGTTTTGTAAGTTTGGGATTTAATGCATATATCCTAGACCCTTGCAGATGTGACAACACTGGATAACTTCCCTTAGGATGTTCATATTGGCAAATTTTGCATCTATCATCATTTGTTTTAAAATTTTCAATCTCTTCAATCACTACAATTTTACCCTTTCTTTGTATCTTTTTTCTCCATATGTCTTGACCACTACTCCCTTTGTCTGCTCTTTCCTTTACAATTTTTAGAGCTATTTGGAACTTCTTATCTAAGGAGTCCCACATTTTATCTACCTTAGCCAATATCTTAATAACATATTTTTGCATCAACAAGGTCTTCCTTTGCACCACTTCATCAAGTAGTGCCTCCCCCTCTACATCATAGAAATGTACATCCCTTTTACTAATGGAGGAATCCCTGGTATACTTCTATGCACTTTCATGTTTCTTTAACTCCCCTTCTTCTTTGGCCACTTGTTCAATCATCCTTTGAATTTGATGGGTCCACATCTCAAAAAGTCTCTTTTACAAAACACCATCAAAATTTGCATGTTGTAATCATCTTTCATCATGTAGCCTTCACCTCATGAAACCTAAGGTAAAACTTCATTGTAAATGTAAGGATTGTAATCCATGAGGGGCAATCTCATATATTTCATACTTTTGGGACTAAAAAGTACCTGATAAGTGGTTAAGGCCTCATCCTCTAAGTGAAAAAAGTCATATAGTGTCTATATTTAGGATTGGGTGGGTCAAAATGCCTTTGGGATGCTAAAAATGAAAATTTGATGGGTTTTACGATAGGTATACACTTTTCTACACTGGGAACACCTATAAGAAGGTAGATCTCACCTATCTCCAGTGTGGACGGGTACAACCTTCTCCCTTAGTATGGAAACTTTACCCCTCAGCATGGAAAATTTATGCCTAGTGTGGAAACTACATGCTCATCATGGAAACTTCATGCCCAGCATGGAAACTCCATGCTTAGCCTGGAAACTTCATGCCCAGTGTGAAAGCTTCATGCCTAGTGTGGAAACTTCATTCCAACTTGGAAACTGCATGCTTAGCATGGAAACTACATGTCCAACATGGAAACTTCATGCCCAGTGTGGAAACTTTATGCCTATCATGGAAACTATATGCTCAACATGGAAACTTCATGCCCATCATGGAAGATCTACCTCAACATGGAAGATCTACTCCTAGCATGGAAGATCTTCCCCAACATGGAAGATCTACTCCCAATGTAGAAGCCATCCTCCAAGCATGGATGTCATCCCCTTGTTACTATTTTCAATGAACAGAATGGCCATGGGGTTGTGACACGTACTATAAATGGTAACCCCCCAAATTTGGACACCCACCTAACCTGAATGTTGTAGAAATTTGCAGCCAATTTTCAGCTACCATCAAGCCAATTTGCAACAAGATTTATGCCCCAAAACATTGTATAACCAAGCACTAAATACCATAAATAGGTTTTGCACTTTGGCATTTCTAAGCATTTGGCAATTTTGGCTTCCAAGAGCTCTTACAAATGTGTAGAAAAACAGCTTCTTGGAGCCTCTCAGTTTGGAGCCCCTATAGCCTTGTTATCCCCCTTGTTACCTCGCTGAGACTTGTGGGTTTTTAGTTTCTACGTTGCACTCCTAGAAATCCCAAATCCTAGTGTGGAGCATTTTGGTAGCTAGATTTTCCACACTTCTCAATGCCCAAGTAGCGACCAACATTGCAAAATTGGGGCAACAACAGAAGAGGTTTGATAACATTAAGAATAGCAAGACATCAATATCATGGAGTTGATTTCATCAGCTTCAACAAATCTTGAACTCTTCTCAAAGTGAACTGCCTTTGCTCTTCCATGGGTAACATTTGTACACAAATTTTGAACTCGTTCTTTATTCTTTTCAATAAAGTTTTAAAATTCTAGTTTATGTGTAATTTTCATTTTCTTCCAAGTTTCTAGATTTGCATCATTCTTTACATTATCTATTTTGCATTTCGTAAGTCCTTGGGTGATCTACTGAACCATCTAGGGAATCCTAAATTTCATTTTTTTGAAGGCCCTAGGGATTCAAGATTAAATCTATTACACTGGGATTTTTAATTTTCCAACAATTTAATTTTTCAATCACTATAGTTTTTTGGCACTAGAAGGAGGGCCTCTACCTAATTTCTGCATCCAAACCTTTTTTCCAATTTTTTTACCACAAAGCCAACACAATAACACATCCCCCTTTTCCACCAAAACCCAACATGGAGGTTGTAAGTAATTTGGGTTTTAGAAAATTTCATGGCAGTTGCTAAAAATTTTAAAGCCAATGTTGGTATACTACCAAAACCTCATACCCCCTAATGTGAAAATCTCATAGCAAATCCAACATGGGTGTTACACCCCCCAGCATGGGTGTTTAGGTTTTGGCAAAAAATTCATAGTAGTTACTGATAATTTTCTAGTAAGGCTAATGTTGACACCCTACCAAAACCAAGATAAAACCTTTTCAAAACCAACTAAATTTTTACTTTAATTTTTGGAAAAAATTTTAAAACATACCAAAAGGGGAACCCCCCAATGCTATGTGGGAGAGTGTAAGATTTTTTATCGTTATTCCCTCCTCTCCACCTTTAGCATGGATGTTACACCAACCCCTACCTACCTACCCCTGCCCCCCTCTCCACACCT
>MNCI01004529.1:40833-64596 GCA_015680685.1 Gnetum montanum
GCCACCACCCCCCGCCCCCACACACACACACAACCTAAACCTAGGATGTGTGTTATACCCCTCTTAGCTAGGGTTTTACCCCCTTGGATCACTCAAACCTCTTTTTGTGAATTTTTTTTCCAACAAGGTCAACATGGCCACCTACTAAAAAACCTCACCTTTGAAAAAATCAAAGTTTCTAATTTGGTTTTTCAGCCAAAACAAAACTTTCCAAAAGGTAAACCCCCTTCCTTCAAATCTAATGTTGAAATAAAATATGTAAGACCTCCCATATTAATCCCTTTCTTTCCCCCACTACTACACCCCAGTGTAGGTGCAACTAGGAAGCCAAGAGTGGGTGGAATTTGACACCAATCTTTTTGACATTTTTAGTAAAAGGGGTATACTCCCCTTGACCCCCACTTACTATTTATAGTAAGTGATCCATTTTCAGCCACTTTTCCTTCTTTCAACAATTTTTAAATTCCACATATTAGAATTTTCACTTTAATTAACCTCTTATGACTCCGTTTAGTCATTTTTAACACCTTTTTATCATGTCTTTCAGCCAATCAACCATACCACCCCTTAACCTCACTAACATGGTATCTAGCCAAGATGTAGTTTGTGTCAATGATCCAAAAGACCCTACAATAATAGAATGAAGGCAATTTCTTAGGAAAAGGGGCAAGCACTTGGATTTTGTAGTTATCAATAAGGAGTTCTACAACTTCCTTTGTGCCAAGATACAAGCTAGTTTGTTGATACCATGATCTGAATCTGATGCTAAGCATCAATTTGAAATTATATGCTGTGATGGGAAAGAATACATTCCATCCCCTTATGACCAAATCCTCCTCATTGACTTCTATGTGTAAATGCTCATACAACTCAGAGAGGTTGATGAGTTTAGTGAGGGAACTTGCTAGCTTAGAGAATCATCAAGAAGAGGAAGAGGATTTTAAGGCCAAACAGGAGCCAAACACCTTTATTGAAATTCTTTTCCAATATCTAGCTCCCCAAACAACCACATGAAACTCCACATTTATTACCTCATTTATGGAGTAGATCCCCTAGCCCAACTCTCCTCCTATCCATCCTACCATGTTTGGGTTCACACCCATCATCACCACACACCAAACACAACATGTGTCTCTATCCATCTCCTTATTCTCATTAGTACCCTTTACCACACAACCTAACTTTGTTCACCCAACCATGGTGATTTCTACTTCACCATCTCCTTTTGACATACCAATGGGATTCTCATTGGGACCCTAAGCAACATAAGCATCACATACCCCATTTGTCCCCTTTATGCCTGATGTTTTGGCATAAACATATTTCTCCTTGTTTAGCCCACATATGACCATCATAACCTAGCCTCTTCCTTCAATACTATAGCCAATTGTGAGGCCACAACCATCTCAACTACAAGTCTCAACTTTTTTCTCAACCATCACTGCAAATACTATAGCCCATGGGGATGCCCCAAGGCTTGGATCAAGCTTTCCAACTGATCTAAGACCTTAATGAAGAGCTAAAAAAACTTAAAGCCAACATAACTCAAATAGTCAAAGTTTTAGATTTCTACCAAGATGATCTTATAACCCCTATAGTGCCTCAAATAACCTTGCCCATAGGCTTTCCTATTCCAAACTTTACCAAATACAATGATGAAGGGGATTCTAATGCACATCTAGTAACCTTCCAATCTGAGTGTTTCTTTTTGCAAGCTTAGCCTCATATAGTATTAAGAATCTTTTCCATGTCTCTCAAGGGTAAGGCTCTATATTTGTATCAAATCTTGCCTAGAGGTTCTATCTCTTCCCTTGAAGACATGATTAGTCAATTTGTTAATCACTTTAGATACAACTTGAAGCTAGATGCCATGTTGGACCAATTAATGAAGGTAAGGTAGGGGTCACTAGAACTAATCAAAAAGTTCATTCAAACATGGAACTCAACACTCAACAAAATCCCAGAGCCTATTTTTGAAACCCACCTCTTGGCCATTTACAAGGGAGCAATAAATGACTTTATCAAGTCAAAGCTGTACTACCTAGAGTCCCAATCACTAACCCAAGCCTTCTTACAAATCAAGAACATTAAGAAGGTAGCTTAGGCAAGCAATGACCTAGCCTACGTGGCCTACAAAAAATAACATGTAGGAAGGGATAGCAATAGGACTAAAAAAGGACATACAACATTGGCCACAGTAGCAAAAGAGCCAAAATAGGTAGAGATGGGATCACCACCATGCAACACATCTCCTGACTCATCGCAACCATCCATGTCCTACATCCCAAATCAACCAAACCTAAACTTTGGGTGGAAGGATAGGTCTTAGTACACTAGGTTGCTTATGAAGCCCTCTGAGCTTTTAGAATAGTTGCTTAAAGACAATCATTTACAACATAAGCAACTATCTAAAGAAGCTCGTAAGAGGTATGATTGTCTTTGTGACATAGCTAGAGATCCAACAATAGCTACCAAAGATGATCCTAAGCTACTGAGGTACTTTAGACTGCATAAGTATTTCCATTATCATCAAATGGCTAGTCATGACATCAATTTTTGTCTAGCATTAAAGGATAACCTTTAGAAGATGATAACCCATGGAGAGTTTATAGTGAATGAGCCCAACTCTCCAAATGCTAATAATAACTTCTATACTGTGGCCTCATTCACGAAAACCAAATGGTCTTATCCTCCTAGAAAACCATTTTTCATGAGAGTACCAATGTAAACCCAAAACACAAAGCCTAGATAGACATTTTTCATATAGGTATCACCTCCTCTAGCCCTTAATAGACCTTTCATTATATGTGTCCCCCCTTCAATGGTTTCAACATCACAACATAATCAATGAGTTGCTAATCAATGAGTTCCTTCATCTTCAACAAGTAAGTCTACAATAACTCATGACCAAAGCCCACTTATAGTGGTCCAAAACTTAGAGGTTAGTAAGAAATCATCACCCTAATGACAATGAAAGCAACCTGTCGCCAAACCAACAAATAAGTCCACTAAAGGTAATCAACCAAGACCTACACCAAGATCAATCGCATCCATGGACAAGGGGCACAAGGCACGTACATTACAACCCAAATCACAAACTTTAGAAAGGATGGAGGAGGTTAAGACCACTCAAACTAAAAGGTTACATGCCAAGGGGAAGAGCTAGGGTAAGATCTTCCACAAAACCATGGACCAAGCCAAACGGTTCCTTAAGCAAAAGAACACATCACTAAACTTGTACGACTTAGTCATGACCTCTCTTGCACATAGGAATGCACTATCTTAAGTGTTAACCTCTATCCCTGTAAGTAATACATGCTATCCAACTGAGATTTAATCCACTCTATCATTGAGCAAGCTTCACTTAGGGAAAATAGGCATCAACCCACACCCAACTTCTATGATAGTGAAGTGAAATTTGACTCTAGAAATGGAGATGTGCTATCTGATCCTCTTCAATTCTTCATATGTGTTAGCAAATACAAGGTTCATCATGTTCATGTAGATGATGAAGCGGCCACAAATGTGATACCATATTCCATTGTTGACAAACTAGGCCTAACCAAGAACATCCAAGCAACCACCACCTCAACACTTAAGTCATTTAATGGCTCACAAGTAGTAGTGCAAGGTTCCATCACTTTGGATTTCATAGCCAATGAATAGTTTTCCACATCCATCAACTTTCTAGTAGTCAAAGAGACACCCAATTTCAACTTACTCCTAGGAACATCATGGTTGGCCAAGCTCAACGTTGTCTCATCTCTCATCCATCATGAGATTTACTTACCATAGGAGGGTGGGGAAATTGTGATCCATGGGGACAAAAGTGTTGCTACCCTTGATTAACTATGTCAACATTAATCAAGGTTCATAGGTGGAGTTTCAAGAGGAAAATCTTGACACTTAAACTAGGGCCAACAACAATGAGAATAACAATAATGCAAATAGTGCCAACTTTGCAACAAGGGACAATCAATGAAAATGCCTACAACTTGCCATGCTAAACGAGAGAAATGGTGACCATAGGATCAACCCAAAATGATTCCTTAATCTCTCAAATATTAAACAATGAATTCATGATAAACATCTTATCCATTCTTTTGCCAACCATTTGTTTATCTTTACAATGTTATATCATGTTTCGCTATTGGCTCTAGCCTTATGTGCTCTTGCAAGAGCATCCCATACTTGCTAAACAATGTATGGACAATGGCTCACTAAGGGCTAAAATTGGCATTATGACCTACTAAGGCCTAAAAATAGCAACATTATGGCCTACTAGGGACTAAAATTAGTGAAGAAATGGCCTGCTAGGACCTAAAACTAGTAAGAATAGTGACCTTTTAGCCAATCTACCTAATGACATAGTATGCGAGTTTACTTATATGCGTATACCTTGGTGCACAATTATCATTATGACATTTCTTATCTACTAATTTTAGTTTATGAACTCATTACATTTACATGAAGCATATTGATGAGCTGCGACATTGGGGCCACGATATCACATCTGCGATATCAAATTCTGCCAAGTGATATCAGACATCTGATATCGAGACTTGTCTCATTGCCTATAAATAAGAGGTGGGCACACTTGGTTTGGAAATTAGTTCTTAGTCCCTTACCCAAACTCTTGCAATTTCTCCCTCTCAAACTTAGAATTATTTCTGAGTGCCTGTAGTAGGAGTCATAAAGTGAATGGATCTTTGTTCCAGCATTGTGTACCTGAGCACACCTTGTGCTCGGAAATAAAGATGAACTTTGTGATAAACCTTACAACATTTAGAATAGCTTATTTCTTACCCTTAATGTTATTTATAATTCTTTAATGCTTTCATTAGTTAATTAATGTTGCTTTTATTGATTTTTTAATTTTCACAAGTAAGCACACTCAATACGACCACTTTGAGCAGGCGTGGAACACTTGGTAACCTAGTAATGATTAGCATTTGGTAATCCCAGTAGTGTTACACTAGTTCAGGATGTGTACGAAAAGTGGGAATGGATACTGGTGTTAGGACTAGTTAGGACCTAGCTGATTAGTTAATTTAAATTAGTTATTCAATTAATTCACTTCTTCCCTCTTTAGCACCAGGACATAAAACATAAAAAGCATAAAAATCATATACCTCAAGTTTACTTAACCATACAATCATGCCATATGAGTAAGCTTGGAAAGATAATGATCACCTGACCCATCCTTGTTCTGTGAAGGTGCATATGCACTTAGTCCTTTGAGTTTAATCAGATCACATGCAACACTCCTATTCGTATGGTTGAGCATAGGGGTACCTCACCACTCATCATTAGTGCTATTGTTAGGGACTTTGTTGTTTATGCATTAATTAGAACTTAGGAAATTTTCCCATCATTGGGACGAACCCTTAGGGTTGGTTATCTTAAAATTATTAGAAAAGAGAAGAGAAAAGTGTCTCACACTAAAGAATTAATCATGTCTCCTTCTTCTTACGAGAGTGTTTCACCACCTAGGTCTGACACAATGAACAATTGGAGACATAGTACACATGATGACCCGCCACTGCCCCAACAATTTTGTGTGGTATACGTTCATCTCGATGAGTATATACCAAACTTTACCTTTATCCTCCACCAGGATGAACAACTACATTGGCGTGATTTAGAAGGTAACATAGTGTTACCTCCCGATCATTCAGTCCCAAGCATGCTTCTTTGTGCTCTCACACAAATTGGTATGTAGCACTTATATGCAGAGTATGTTGTGCATGAACACAACTCGAGAGAGTATCGACCCACAGAGGCACAATGTCAAAGGGACTTACAACAGGAGAGACATCATAAATCTATGAAGGGGAAGTGATCTCAAGATGTCCCATATGTCCTAAGTGAAAATGAGGGTGGTGAACCTACCTCAGGAGGTTTTCCACAAAATGATGTTCCTCCTGTTGACTTTGGTCAAGGGGTTGTGTATCAAAATCTTCACTCAACTATCCATAACCTAGATTCTAGTACAAATGGACACAAAGGGTCCAAAAAAGAAACATGAACACATGACAAAGATGGACATTCTGATTGTAATCACGATTGAGGCCGTAACCACCAAAGAGAAGGTAGCAGGCACCATCATGGTAATCGTCCTCCTTCCTCTTCACCTTCATCATCTCCTTCCCCCTCTCCTTTAGGATCGAAACACAGTCATAGAGGAAAAGACCTTGAGGATAATGGTAGGAAAAATAGGAATAATAGGTAAAATAATCAAGAAAGCAGACGAGGGCATTCTAGAGAAACACATCGTGAAAGGAGGAAGGGTAGGGAACAACATAGGCATCAGAGACACCATAGACAACACAATCACAATGAACCCCTACTCACTACCCAAAGTATGCTAGATATAACTAAGGCTACTAAAATCCCAACAAGGCATCAAAAATACAATAGGATCAAAATATTGGACATGAACAATATCCCACAATTTGATGGGGGATACAATATTGATCCTCAAAATCATTTGCAAGCATTTCACAATGCATGTGCCTTGCAAAACATAGAAAACAAGTGGCAAAAAATCAAGTTGTTTCCATGGATACTAATCAAGGAAGCACAAAGTTGGTACCAGTCCTTAGAATTGGAATCCATTCGTCGATGGAGTACTATGTTAGAACTATTCAATGATAAGTATCAAATGTACTCTTTAGTGTCCAACCTGCGAAAGAAAATCCAAGGATGGAAACAAGGAGAACACAAACCCTTGGATGTTGCCATGGGCTGATATTATGCATTATTACATCATTGCCCTAGCCATGGTTACTTGTAGAGGGAACAACTACACCATCTCATAGATGGGCTTAGGCATGAAACACGAAGAATCCTTGGGACTTATGAGCAAGGAAGACTATCTGAGCTTAAAGCCCATCAAGTACAAAGATTGTTGGAGAAAGTTTTCAATGAGGAAGGAGAGTTTAGGAAAAAAGAGAGTGTATAGGAATATAACAAAGATCCTTCCCTCAAAAAGAAGGGAGTTAGATTTTGTGTGGATGAAGAAGAGTCACCACTTGAAGAGATGGTGAATAGGAAAACTTTGCCCATTTAAAAATTTACATCAGAAGTATCAACAAAGGTGGACCAAATGTGGAACTCCCTAGATAATAAATTTTAAACTGTTCTCAAAATAGTAGAGGAGTCTAGGGAACTAGGTAGTGACCAAGAAAGAAAAAAAAAGAAAGAAACTGAATATGCACATAACAAAGCTAAGGGCAAAGCTTTCATTGTTGAAGAGGTTGTAGATTTGGATACAAACAATGGTGGTGGATGTGAGATATGTCAATATGACCATCCTAAGGGATGTTGCCTAGTAATCTCACATCTGCAAGAGTCTAAGGTGTACACACTAAACCCATGATTTAACAAATGACAAACACCCCGAAGGTTACCTTATCCTTAAGGTAGCCCAAGATAGTTCCACCAACTCTTGATGTATTATCCAAGTGGAACTCCACCACAACAAAATGAATAGTATCAATAGTGGAAACACCCACAATCATGGGGAATGCCACCACCATGTCAACAGTACCCTTACCATCAACCTAACCTGTATGGATACTACGTGTAATAGCCAATCTCTCCACGTAACTCTACTTGTCACGTTACTCCTCAGTCTCACTACCAAACCCATGAGTACTATAGAACTCCTACTCCTAGAAGAGAGGTTTCACAAACATACTATCCTTCTCATCTGACTGCACCTCTTCCACCCTTAGCTCCATTACCACCTACTCTAGCTATGTAGGGTGAGCTCCCAGCCTAGCTCTAGCAACGTAATGCTACAAGGGTTGTCAACCCTCAACCTAATGTTGGTTTAGACAACCGCATAAAGAAGAGACCTTTCTTTAAAACCAATAATCCAACAAAGTCCTTGCAACAACAAGTGGCAAATTCTCCAAATGCCTTACCACCATTTCAATCTTCGAAGCTTCCTTCAAACCAAAGACCACACTTAACACATACGATCATGTTGACTCATGTAATTACCAATTAGATTAAAGTTGGTTGTCTTCCTAGGAAATTCTTTGATCGTGGAAGTCCTCTTATATATTTGCAAATCACTGGGAATGAACCTTGCAAAGCTCTTTTGAATTTAGGTTTTGGTGTTAACGTAATCTCTCAAGAAATGTACAAAGCCTGAAACCTACCTCTACTAAAAATGATTAACATACATTTAGAGTTGGCCAACCAGTCCATCATTGTCCCATTAGAACTAGTGGAGGACATTGTCACCACTATTTGTGGATGATCATATCCATCCGATTTCCTAGTGATTCAAGTCAACAACTATAAGGGGGACTTCCTGATCATAATGGAAAGAGCATGGCTAAGCACAATTAACGCATGCTTAGGAATACATGATCTTTCCCTAGAAATATCAAAGGAAAATACATTTGGAAAGATCGAGAAGAAGAAAGTTCCATGCATCGCATACAGTGACATAGGGTGTAATTGTGTGTAGAAGTCCTGATTTGTACAATGTTTCCTTCATGCAACTGGTGTGCACTAATAACTAACATACAAAGATGCCTATATGTAGCAGCCNAGTGTGCACTAATAACTAACATACAAAGATGCCTATATGTAGCAGCCACAAGATAGGAAGGCACCTAGTGGCTGACAACTAACCAAGAGAGTGATTCAACTATATGCATGGAACCAATTGAGAGCTTGACTTACACCTACATTGATAGCATAGATATATTAGAGCAAGTCCATCACCAACTTCCAAGTCCTAACATCGAAAATATCAACTAGGAGAAGTTGGAAATCCTTGACAAGTTCAAGAAAAAGCCCCTTGAGTTAAAACCATTGCCCATTAGTATGGAGTATGCATTTCTCAAAAATGGAAAATCAGTAATCATTAACGCTAAGCTTGCTCCTCAACAAAAAGAAAGACTGCTAAAAGTGGTAAACAAATGGTCAAAAGCCTTTGCTTGGTCATATCTCGAATTAACCAAAATAGATCCTAGGATATGCCAACACAGAATTTACACTAACCCCTCCATGAAACCTCGACAACAACTGCAAAGGTGATTGAACCTAAAGCTTAAGCAAGTGGTTAAAGAAGAAATTGAACAACTTCTAAAAGTTGGGTTCATCTATCCTATTGCTGATAGTGAATGGATTAGTTCATTAGTCATTGTGCCCAAAAAGGGAGGTAAATGGAGGGTGTGTAAAGAATTTAGGCTACTGAACATGGCAACATTTAAAGACCACTTCCCATTACCATTCATCGACCAAGTCTTAGATACCATTGCAGAGCATTACTACTATAGTTTTCTGGATGGCTATAGTGGATATAATCAAATTCAAATAGCACCAAAAGACTAAGCCAAGACTACGTTCACAAGTCCTTGGGGGACATTTACATATAAGCAAATGTCATTTGGCTTGTGCAATGCCCCAATAACATTTCAATGTTTGGTTCTAAGTATCTTTCAACAGCAAATAGGAAATGGTGTGGAGGTCTTTATGGACAATTCTCCACCTATGGAGTGGACTTTGAACAAACATTGGACTACTTATAGCAAGTACTGAAATGATGTGTAGAACCAACTTAAGGCTCAATTGGCAAAAAATCCATTTAATGGTCCAAGAAGGCGTTGTATTAGGGCACAAGATTTCACAAATAGGGATATAAGTAGATCTTGAAAAGATTAATGTCATCCAAGGAATCACTCAACAACTTGAAATTGTAAAAGAAATCCGATCATTCCTTCGACATACTGGCTATTATAAATGCTTCATTGAGAACTTTTCAATGATTATAAAACCTTTGGTAGAACTAATGAAGAAGGATGAACCTTTTGAATGGACCAAGGAATGTGATCTAGCCTTCCAAACCTTAAAATAGAAGCTTGTAGAAACACCTATTCTACAAGCTCCTAACTAGTCCAAACCATTCCACATAATGACTAACGCATCCAACTTTGACTTAGGAGTTGTACTTACATAGTTAGATGACCAAAAACATCCCTATTACATCTACTATGCAACTCAAAGTATTGCTGGTGCACAACTCAATTACACCACAATGGAAAAATAGTTCATGGTTGTGGTGTTTACACTAGAAAAATTTAGGCACTATGTATTGGGCTATAAGATATTTGTACATACCGATCATAGTGCAATTCAGTTCCTAATGAATAAACCAATGGTGAGCCCTCGCATCATACGATGGCTCATGATCTTACAAGAGTTTGATATTATGATGATCGACCGTAAAGGAACTGAGAATATTGTTGTTGATCATTTATCTCAGTTGTGATGGGACAAAAAAGAGGATGAATATTCAGTTTCTAACCATTTTCCTAATGAACTCCTCTTTGTAGGTATGATAAATAATCACTTACCCACTGACACAAATTGGTATAGTAGCATTCTCACTTATCTACTTACACAAGAAACACCACAAGGATTAGATGTTAAAAAGAAACAACAGTTTCTTCACCGAGCCAAATATTTCATGGAAATCAATGGACACCTTTATAAGGTATGTCCCGATGGCTTGGTTTGATGGTGTATTCCCAATGTAGATCAATTGTAAGTTCTCCAAGATGCTCATGAGGGCCCTTGTGGGGGTCATTACGCAGGGAGACAAACAACCATAAAAATATTTCTTACAACATATTATTGGCCTACATTGTTTTGGGATGCTCATCATTTCGTCCTATCTTGTGAGTGCTACCAATGTGATGGGGGAATGACTGCTAGAGTGGAGGGTCCGCAATAATGGATTTAACCTTTAGAACCCTTTACAATATGGGGTATTGATTTTATGGGGCCTATTACACCAATGTCCAATGAAAAGGCCTACATTATTGTTGTTGTTGACTATTTTACAAAATGGGTAGAAGCAGCCACTGTTATGAACTATACATCATCATCTATCACTGCACGATTTGTTCAACAAAAAATCATAAACAGGTTTGGCGTGCCTCATGCACTTATTTTTGACAATGGTACACACTTTATAGGTTCAACTTTTCAAAAGTTAATGCAATGCTTAGGAGTTGAGCATAAATAGACTACACCATATCATCCTTAAGTGAATGGTCAAGTTGAAGTCACCAATAGGGAGATCATAAAAATATTGACATGGGTATAGGTGAGATTGGAGCACCAAACTGAACGATGCTCTTTGGGCATACCACTCAGGCTACTCTCCCTACGAGTTAGTGTATGGTAAACTTCCAACGCTTCCTATTTAAGTTGAGCTCTATACACTATCAACAGTATGTGACCTTAACCTTAACCTCAATCTAGCACAAAAAGAATGGTTAATGAACCTTAACTTGCTAGATGAGAATTAACTAGCCGCCTTATCATCTAATGAACTGCACAAGCCTTTAACAAACAATGTCATGACCTAAGGATTAGGAAAGTCAAATACCAACTAGGAGATAAGGTTCTTTATTGTAATCCCACACATGTACCACAACAAACTAAATTTCAAACACTGTGGGAAGGACCTTATATCATTCATGAAATGATTCTTTCAGGGGCCATGATGATCTACAAACCTGAAATCCTGAATAAGAAGTTATTGGTCAACATCCAGCAAACCAAACCCTTCCATGAGCCTAAAACACCCAGTACTAATACTACCTCTATTGGTGGACAACCTTACACATTATTTCGAACCTCCTTCTTCCAATTCAATCATGGGGGAAATGGCCACTAATGCTAACCATTCTAAGCCCTCAGTTCCTTTGCTTTTTTTGGTTTTACACATCTTTTTTTTACACATTGTTCATCTTTACTTTTTTTTTTACACCATCGTTAACATTTTTAATGTTTCATTGTTTGATTTATTCTTATTTATCACATAATAAATGCTCACGATGGTGGCTTGTATCATAATAAGTGTTGATTGCTAATGTTTTGTTTTTTACCTTTGACTTTCAATGCTAATGTTAAGACATGGTTTCTTTTGATAAAACAAGAAATGAGTCCACATCACCCAATTATCCATGAAACTTTATGGTCTCCCTTGTTTTGGAAATGTATTGTCCCTTTTCTAAGAAAACTTATTAATGAATTGATGCCTTAGTACTCTTTGAACCAAGGAAAGATTCAAATGGATGGAAAAGGATGTGACCTTAAGGGGATTCCACACATTTGTGCTAGTTATTCTCTAGGGTACTTGGATGTTTTTCATAAAGTCCTCTACCATTCCACTATCGACTAATATATCAGAAAGTTGACTAAATCAAATAAGTCTTTGCATGGTATGGTTCTCACAAAAAAAACTGGTAAGTATTCAAAGCACAACCCTTAGACATAATAAAGAAACATGGACTACAAGCAGTGGTTATGGCACTGGAAAGACATGTTACCCATGCCTAAAGGTTCCCTCTAACTAAGGCCCTTTCTCACTTCCTATTGCTTTATCTTTCTCTTATTAGAATGGTCATGACTCTGTGGATGCATTCTTGTTACTTCGGAAGGATAGGTTGGTCAAGTGTGTTGATGCAAGGTCACTAGATGTGGATAGTTGAATTTGGATTTGAACAGAATTTTATTAAGTCACCTTAACCACATATTATACAAGGGACTTTACACCACCTTAATTTTGGGACTCCATCCCATTCTCTCCTTTCTTTCCATATTACTTTCCACATTCCACCTCATTGCCAATTTTATGATGAGTCTATATCTTGGTTGATGCATTGTTAGTCTTTGGTAAAACTCTTGTGGGTAAGTTCTTAACCTTTGTTTCCATATGTCATTCTGAGAGCCTATGGACTCTTTGGTTTGTAGGTTTGTCGAGGCATTCAGGGAATGAACCTGCTTTGAGAAGGATCCACTAGCATTCCTTTTTGGTGCAATTGTTAAGCTCTTTCCCTTCAACATTTCTTACATTCAACTATTTCTCATTCACCCCATCAATGACACCCATTTTTGCTTTTGTTCTATTGGCTTCACTATTGTTATTTCTCTTATCCTTCTTGTTCTTTAAAGATTTCCACCTTATTGCTACCAGAGGTTCGCTCTTAGTCATGGGGGCCCTGTCACAATTTTTTTCCATTCCATAATTATCTTACCCCTACACCTTGGGTAGTTATTAGTCATAAACCTTTAACCCAATATTTTCCATACCCACAACCTAGCCAATCTACTTTATATTGAGGCAAGGTATCAGCTTCATTAGGTTTTATCTACCCTTGCTAATCCATGAGTGTGTTGTGTGTGCAAATGGCGATTACATGAACAATGGATTGGGATAAGAGGGAGCACTCAAGAGGGACTGGAGTTGGAGCATTTATGCAAGGAACAAGTTTGGACATGTGGATATGGATGAACAATGGTGTGCATAGTTTTAACATCAGTAGAAATGTGCCTCATTCTCTCTCTCTCTCTCTCTCTCTCTCTCTCTCTCTCTTCAAGCTATCAAATGAGGGTCTGGATGTCATCTATGTACAGTGTTCAACACAATGGGCATGAACACTGATGAGTCATGAATTGTTGGCTATGATATTACATCCATGATATCGTGTACATGATATCACATACGTGATATCATAGCCTAGATGCGATATCGCAACCTGTCTCCTCATCTATAAATAAGAGGTAGGTAGTTATGGTAGCAGGCTTTTAAAAAGGTTAAGTTTTCAATAGTTTTTAGTACATCAGTTTTTCCTCTCAACCCTTTTCTCCCAGTGCATGCCTACAGTGTGATGATTGTAATTGTACAACATCCTTATTCAAGTGTAACATACTTGGACATGCACATGACTAGCAATAAAGATCAAGATTACTTCATCATTATAGCATCCACTTAGCTTAATTATTTATTTAAATGTCATTGTTATTTACTACTTTCTTTGTTAATATATCTCTACCCTTATCTCCTAGTAACGCGGAATGAATACGAATTAATCACGAGCATTTAAGTGTGACTGCTTGGCAACCCAGTAACATACCTAGGCCATGTGTTTGGTAATCCCACTGGTAGTCATGCACGAGGTCCAAGATGTGTACGGATGATTAAGGAATGGATGCTCATCACACTTAGGCTAGTTCATATTCTCTCTCATCCTCTCTCCTAAATTAGTTGATATTATTTACCATCATACCCAGGAGTAGCATTAGTGTAGGAACACATCATACACCTCACTCTGGACTAAACCATACGTGAGAAAGCTAATACTAGTCCAGGTGGGAAGACAGCGAACTGCAATCTACGAGTAACTGTCTGGATACCATAACTAGTCCATCTATGGAGTTTGACCGGATCATGTGTGAAACACTCGTATTTGTATGGTTGAGTGTAGGGGTACCTCACCACTCATCATTGGTGTTGTTGCCGGGGAACAATGCTAGTTATCTAGATTAGTTATATCATAAAAGGTTGTTGTATAGGAATTAATGATATAACTTTTACGAAGAAATAATTACAAAAATTCACATAAAAATTCACACACAATTGCACAACCATGCCTCTCCTACAAGACTATGATAGTTCCATATTTAGTGATGCAATTCATTGGAGAACCAACAAATTATGTAACAATGAAGATCGGAGTATGCAATCCAAGGTGGAGATTTCTTATAAACATAAACGAAGGCAGCATCATCCTAATGCATGAAAGCATAACTTACTCGATGAAGATGAACCTCTACTGGCCACTACAAGCCTAATGCAAATACAAAAGGTTGTTTGAATCTCCCGTAAAGAGAGCTGCCTACCCAGGCTTAATTTAAACAACTTTCCAAATTTCTCAGGAGGCTGTGACTTAGATCAGCAACAACATTTACATCCCTTCTACGATGCCTGTGCATGGAACAACATTGTTAACAGTTGGCAAAAACTTAAGCTCTTTCCTATGACACTCATTGGCCAAGCAAAAGTATGGTATAGATCGTTAAAACCAAATTCAATTCGATGTTGGCCAACAATGGTAGAACTCTTTAACAAAAGATATCAAACTTATGCAAGAGTATCAACCTCGAGGAAAAAAATCCAAAAGTGGAAACAAGCACAACATGAACCCTTGGACATGGCCTTAGAAAGATATTATGCACTGTTAAATAACTGTCCAAGCCATGAATTCTCCAAGGAAAGGATAATGTACCATATCATTGATGAGCTTCGTGATGAAACAAGAGAGATCCTAGGGATGTATGCCTAAGGTCAACTATATGAACTACGAACCCATCAATTCCAAGAGCTTATTAAGCGGGTAGTAAAAGAAGAAGGAGATGTGCTAGATGGGAGAGTGTTGAAAAGCATCAACGGGGCCAAAATCTCAACTTAACAGAGGTCCATAATCATAAAAAGGAGAAATCAATCTATTTCAAGGAGGAAGAACCATCTTTGCCAGTACAACAATCATTAGGTGAAATTAAGGCAAAGATTAATAAGATGCTAGAATGGATGCATAAAAAGTGTGGAGAATATATTAATATTATTGGAAATAAAGTTTTGACAACCCGAGAAGTAGGACAAAATATCATTAGACAATCAGAAAGAAGGGATGAAGAAAATAAGAGCTCAATTGCTAATCATACATATGAATGCAACATTTGCCTATACGATCACCCCAAGGGTCGATGCCCAATCTTGTTACATTTATATGAGCACTGGGGAAGCATGTTACACCCAAAGTTCGTACAAAGATACTATGTTCAATCACAGTGGTAACAATCCCAGTCGTGGGGGAAGCCATCCCTAAACTAGGGATACCCTTCGTATCATCTAAATCCAAATGCTTATCTAGTTCAACATCCTATTTCCCCGACTAGATCAACATACTCTATCTTGCCGCATTATTATTCTCCTCAGTACTATCAACCCATGTCCTCAACACAACCACCACCTTGTGTACCTTACACTTCTCCTAAATTTCAACATTCTCATCTTTTCCCTCCTTCTACATCGCCACCAACTATTCCTAAAGTTTCTACACCACAACAACAACCCACGAATGTTACTTGTGCTACTATTGCCAATAGCAATGAGAGACCTCCTCAACATCAAAGGCGTTTCTTCTTTAGACATGATCATAGGAAGGGACAACATAGTTCCAAGGCCACTACATTCTCCAACTCAGCACAAGTCCAACACTGTGGTGCATCCTTCTCTTCAAACCCAACGCCTCATGTCGCTTGATTAGAGCCACCAATTAACACTCCAACAACCATACAGCCCAATGAATACAACCATGGAGAGCGACATCCCAATCCTTGCATACCATCTTACAGTCTCAAGTATCATAGTGCATCAACTCTTTACCCAGGAACCACATCTTATAAATTACCGCACTATGCTTACTATAATCAGGTGTGTGGACCCCAATCGGGTAAGTATGACCAAGTTTTAATATTCCCAACATGCAAGGATCCTCATCTTTCATTTATTAATCCTCACCATGCTCAACCATTTAGTTATGGGGGGTATCCCCTATTCTAATAACAAGTAGGATTAATAATACTTTTCATTTTCTTTAATTTTATAATCTTTTGTTTTCCAGTTTTTCACTTTTTTAATTTCTTGTTTTATCTTTTTGTCTTTTTATCTTTTTATCTTTTTATAAGTAATCTCATCTACAAATAAAACACTCATGTGACTCGTTGATTGAGGTGTGTTCTATGTTATCGAGTCTTGAATGATCAATTATTTGGATAGTGAGCCCATTACATCCACCCATCCACTCTACAAATAAGAGGTTCTGTCTGAGGGTACAGTGATATTCTTGACATTCTTAAAACTTAAAATTAATTTTGTATTCATTATACCTAGAATGAAGAAGGATGGATCAAGGGGGAATGATTAGGGTGTGACATCAAGGGGACTTTCGGATTCTCTTTGGTGATGTCTGTGAGAGTTATCATGCAACGTGGTTGTACTAAGATCCTTGTAGATCTAACGCAAAATGGGAGTAAGAGTAATAAAAAGGCACTCAAAAATCCAATGTTGTTCTAGGGGGTTCCACTGGAAACACATGCACCCATGCTTGAAGGTTGGTGGCTTCTCTAGATTCAGCAATCAAAAAAAAGAACAAGAAAACAAAACAAAACAAAGAAATTGCCACAAAGCAAAAATTACTCCTCCCTTAAAAAAAATGCCAAGTGATCGTACGCCTTGTTGTTTTGGTACTCTTATAGTCACTCATCATGAGATGAAACAATGCAGTGTCACTAATCAGAGGAATGGACTTTGTCCTGATCTTGGAACAACGGGTTAATGACACATTAATCATGCTTTACACGTAGGATTCATTGTGCCCTGGGTTAGTTATCTCATGTCCCAATCTCTACAATCCCTTTTAAAGTCCATCTCATCTCGTTGTTCATGTAATTGTAGCTCGTGTCTCGTATAACATAGAATTCTTACCTCATTCCGGTGATACTTACATGTGTGTGTTTTGTGGGACCAGTGTAGATTACATTTAACCCTTCTAGTGCCTACAAACATTTTAAGGTGTTGTTATGCAAGGGCATTATAGGTTGGAACCTGCTTTGGGGAGGACCCACTTGCATGATTTTTGTAATTTGCACTCATAACACATCTTCCGCACATCATCTATTATCCTTAATGTATTGTCAACAATATTCTTTCTCTTATTACTATCCCTCTAATTAAAACATTGCTATGAACCATCACATAGCCTTTTTCTCTCCCTTACCGTCCAAGGTTCTTATTGATAAATTCCACACCATCATAATTTTCATGCCTTCAGAACTAGTTGAATTACCCTGTACCCCTTTAACACTCATCTAGATTTCCTTAGTTTACATCATTCAATTTCAAAAAATATTAAAAAATTCGGTACATTCTATAAAGTGCCCTAACATCAATAGGTCATGATATCGCATCTCAAAAATATATATACGCGACGCCCCCACTAATCAACATCATTTACAACTATTAACGCGGGGGAATTTTTTCAAATTTCTCTCTACGACTCACAATTGCATGTCCCTTGCTTTCATATCCATAACTCGCTCGCTGGTACTCTGATTTTCATTTTTTTTGAACCTACTTGAACTTGGAGTATTCAGCTTAGTCGTGGGGGAGGGGCACATGCTGAATAGCACATAAATATTTTGAAATTCATCATCGCCTGAAGGACATTATTAAGGGTAATTAGTTATAAAATTAAGGATAAATGCGCCAAAAACAATTTCATCTCCTTAGTTATACCAGGAAACTAGATTTGGAAACCACCTAAGCAAAGAGGATTCAATATTATAATCTTTTGGGAACATTTTCTCCTAATAAGTAATGTCACATGAACATAAAGCAAATTCATTAAGGTAAGCAGTAAGGTATAACCTAACTTTGATAACAACCTTACTAACAATTGGCCCTGTGTGATTGCAGATGGCCCCGAAACGTGGATAACAGAAAGGTCCTGCTCAAGGTGGGATCAAGCAACCTAGGAGAGGTGAAGGACAAGCTCCTACTAAACAACATGCAAAGCAAGATGAATAATCATTTAGTACCCACCAAGAAGAGCCTACCATTGTATAATCAAGGCAGGTGAAAGGAGGAGCTACTGCAGTGTTTGAACAGGGATGACATCTCACATTTTCCTAGGATTGTGTTCAGGCCATCCATGAAAGATCCATATTTACTATAGTGATCGTGGAATTCAAATTTGGACCTTTTGCAAAATTTGCTCCAAAGGTCATTAGGGATCACCTCAAAGGGTCCCCATTATGGCCTACCCTCTCTAAAAGTCATGCCTGGTACTTAGGGGAAACGTATCAATTTTAGCACAACAAAGAATAAGGCACCATGGTTAACATTTGTGGTNATTTTGGTAGGGGGATTTTAAAAAGGTTAAGTTTTCAATAGTTTTTAGTACATATGTTTTTCCTCTCAACCCTTTTCTCCCAGTGCATGCCCATAGTGTGATGATTGTAATTGTACGAAATCCTTAGTTGAGTGTGACATACTTGGACATGCACATGACCAACAATAAAGATCAAGATTACTTCATCATTATAGCATCCACTTAGCTTAATTATTTATTTACTGCTTTCTTAGTTTCTCCCTCTCAAAGCTAGAATTATTTCTAAGTGCCCACAGTAGGAGTCATAAAGCAAACAAATCTTTGTTTGAGCATTGTGTACCTAAGCACACCTTATATCTGGAAATAAAGATGGACTTTGTGATAAACCTTGTAGCATTTAGAATAGCTTATTTCTTACCCTTAATGTTATTTACAGTTCTTTAATGCTTTCATTAGTTAATTAATGTTACTTTTATTGATTCGTTAATTTTCACAAGTAAGCACACTCAGTACGACCACTTCAAGCATGCATGGAAAACTTGGTAACGTAGAAAAGATTAGTGTTTGGTAATCCTAGTAGTGTTGCACTGGTTCAAGATTTATACAGAAAGTGGGAACGGATGCTGGTGTTAGGACTAGTTAGGACCTAGCTGATTAGTTAATTTAAATTAGTTATTCAATTAATTCACTTCTTCCCTCTTTAGCACTAGGACATAAACATAAATAGCATAAAAATCATATACCTCAAGTTTACTTAATCATACAATCGTGCCATATGAGTAAGCTTGGGAAGATAACGATCACCTAACCCATCCTTGTTCTGTGAAGGTGCATAAGCACTTAGTCCTTGGAGTTCAACCGGATTGCCCATAATGCTCGTATTCGTATGGTTGAACGTAGGGGTACCTTACCGCTCATCACATATAAAACATAAAAAATTTAAACTAATCGTAGCCTAGTCACACTATGTGACAATGATCAAAAAATACCAAAATGTCCATATGTCTATGGTCATGATTGCATTATGCAACATACAACAACAAGACCAATATGTGGTCATTATGGCCTTTGCAATCAAATGAAAAACAACTATAACAATGATGAAGCAAAGCATAGCAAGGTGTAACTGGCCTCATAGTAGTCAAAGCTAAGCCATAAGGGGAAGAGGAAAGAGCATCGACTACATCATAGCCAATCACCATCATAGCTTGGGGCTTGTAAACATCAAAAAATCCATGGAGTTAGTGACCATCACAATAAGAAAGTCCAATTACAAAACTCAAAATTTTACATTTAAAAAAAATACTTAAAGCTAACCATAATAAGGTTCCAATACTACATACTAATAACACTGGAGAGTTAAAATTTAGGAAGACCGTAGCATGCCAAAGAATGGTTAACACAACATCCATGCAACCTTGTTACCATAGAAAGTTACTTTACGATTTTGTTTTGAGTTTTGGATGCAGAGTGAACAACAAACCAATAAGCTAACTTGCAATATATATATATATATAATACATAAATAAACAAATAAATATAAAAAAATTTAATTCAGACCCTGCAAGTAGCCGCCAGAGTGCCAGCTGGTTGTGTGGCTATGTCCTGCCTCTGTCCTCATGGCCACTCTTGCACCAGCTTTGCACCACCCCACCATTTAACCAGTTCCCTACCACACACCCTTATGTTTCACCAGCTTTGCACCGCATAAGCCATGCTAGCCCTGTAAGGGCAACACAGCCCTTGTTTGGGTAAGGACATTGTGCAGGCCTTGCAGTGTGTTGTGTAGCCATAGCATAGCCCAGCCATAGCACAACCTAGCCCTATCTGCAAAACCACTACCCTTGTGCCACCATTTGTCCTGCAGTAGCCCTACTCCTCCACTACACTACACTGCCGTCTTCAGTTGCCTAGCAGCCAAACAAACTGCAACACTAGCCAATCGCCATTGCACTTCTCACTGCAGGCGCACACACAACCCTACTCCTCTCACTACTGATGAGATTCTTAGCTACTGCTATCACACTAAACCCCCTACTGTCACCTTGCTTCCCTCTCGCATAGCCTACATACGTTGGCCTAGTTGCTATAGCTGCCACCAACAACAACAAACTTGCCAAGGTATGGCCCTACCCTGAAAATAAGAATAAAATATAAAAATAAATATTACATCATTTTTCTCTCTACTTTTTTTTCTTTATATTCTTTATCTTCATTTAAATTTATTTGCTATACATTACATGCATTCTTGTTCTTTTTTTTCCTTACATATTTATTATCTACTCTTACTTCCATGTACCCGCTTTCTTCCTAGCTTACTTTTTTATTTCCACTATATATCATTTAACATTCTACTTTTATGATTTCTATTCTTCTTATATCCTTCATCATACTCTTTATAATGCATTAATTACCTGTACACTTATTATATTTTTCTTGTGCATACTACTTGGACTTTTACTCTACTTTTATTCTATCTATTTGTCTTATGATCTTATATATTGGTCCATGTTGTATCTATTACTTATCCATTAATAACATGTTTAACCCAATGGCCCGCCAAGGCCTAAAATTGGCAAAACATGGCCTCATGTAACTATGTTGGACCATATATATCCTAATTTATCTTATTTCACTTTGTTCAGCTTTGTCCCCACCATGTTTTAACCTTGTTCAACCTTATCTAATACCATTTTATATGGTTTTGCCCATGATTTGGCCTTTATTTGATCCCATTATGCATAGTTTGACATTTGTTTCATCATATTCACCTTATTCTCTCCATTATGACCTTTATTGACCACATTTATCCTTTGTTTATCCTTTGATTGGTATTAATTGATGGAGTTTGAGCATATTTGACCAGCATTTGACACCATGTGACCATGCCCTACCAAGGCCTTAAATTAGCAACATGGCTAACCAAGGCCTTAAACTAGCAAAATGTAACCATAGTTAACCATGTTTGACCCTGTATTACTTGGTATTACCTTATAGCCTTTGTTGACATTACTTGGATACCTATTTGGCCATTGTTGCAACATTTTATCTCATTTATGCATTATCACCAAAGTATTTTACATTGTTATTAGCATTATTTTATTATTTTTATCAATTTTTATCATTTTGTTACATAGGTGCTACTTGATGTGCTTATGTTGTCATGCAAGAATTGGCTAGGAGAATAAACAAGTGGGATCAAATGGACTTAAAGCCTTAGTAAACCCCTCTCGTAATGTTGACCAAATTGACCTTATGTACCCAAACATTGAGCCTTGAAACCATTACACTATACAGCCATGACACCCTACATTAGCCCAATGACCATTGACCTTGAAACCAAAAACATCATGAAGGGTTCCTTAGTCAAAATTTCCTTTTAAGACCACAATAGTGAGGAAAATAAACATGAAACCAAGTTCCTCATTAGAACTTAAGCCTACTCATGACCTCATCAAACCCTTATTATGCAAAACATTAAATCCATCATATGGCCTTGGTTATATCTAACACTCACATGTTTGCTTGTAGTGTTGTTTATCATTGTTGATAGGTTGCAACAAATGATTGATGCTAACAACTTTGATGATCTAAAATAAGTGAGCCTATATGACATCTTTCTCATGATGGAGAAGCATTACCATGGCCTATCGAGGCCTGAAACCAACTCTATGGTATGCTAGAACCTTACATGGCACCATGGCCTGCCAAGGCCTTAAACTGGCAACATGGCCCACCATAGCCTTAAACTATCAATATTAGTGACTTGGGAAGCTTGGTTTTCTTCATCATGTTACATGACCTTATGCATTGTAATGTGACAATGTGCTTTCTT
Organism: Gnetum montanum; assembly: GCA_015680685.1. Classification (NCBI taxonomy): domain Eukaryota; kingdom Viridiplantae; phylum Streptophyta; class Gnetopsida; order Gnetales; family Gnetaceae; genus Gnetum; species Gnetum montanum. The sequence continues at coordinate 63,439 of MNCI01004529.1, forward strand.
TGCTTGGTTTTCTTGTCCTTTTGGAGTTGTGCTTGCAAGGTGAAGCTAGAAGTCATCATGGAGGTGCAACTCATCATAGTAACAAGTCACCATGTGACCTCAAAGCACAAGTGGTGAGTTTGTCCTACTATGTCAAGAGTGCTTGTTTTCCATTACCATCTCTTTAAACCCAACCCATAGCCTAAATATAACCTTCCTTACCCTAAGCAACGATGATGACCTATGATGACACTCATGCACTATGGTTGTATGGCATCCCTTCATCATGCTTCATCTTCAAGTCCATTGAATGTAACATAGCTCATTCAATGGGGCAAAACCATTAAGTCCATCAAACATAACACCTATCGTTCAATGGAAAAACTAAGTCCATTGGATGAAACACAACTCACTTAGCAGGAAAGCCATGTCAAAATCGACCTTAGCAAAGAAACCCAATGAAAGTTTCACAAAAAAAAAACAAATGGGGAAGAAAACTGCCAAGTTAGGTGACTTAATGAAGACCAAATTGCCAAGACGATAGCTCCAAACATGCAAAGGGAGGAGCCTAAATAGCCAAAATTCCTTGGAGCCTAAATGGCCTAAATGGTTCCTTAAATGCATTTGTCGAGTGAGCCACATTTCAAGATACAAAATTTCAATGCCACATGACAACCATGGTGTCAATACTTGGAATACATTATTAGCCTTCATAACTTACTCCCTATAGCTCCATGACTCTTATCATTTCCTCATCATAGCAATATCCTATCATCACAAGAACTCTTTGGCATGGTTTGACATGACTGAATCAAGCACAAAGAGGGAACGTTACTGGTGGACCTGTAGTGGTGTTTTATATTCTTTGTTGGTGCCTCTCAAGTTAATCCTCCAAACACCAACAAAGATGGGCCACTGAAACACCACCAAAGTTTGCATGTTGTAACCATTTTTCATCATGTAGCCATCACCCCATGAAACCTGAGATAAAACTTTGTTGTAAATGTGAAGATTGTAATCCATGTGGGGTAATCTCACATATTTCATACTAGTGGAGCTAAAAATGCCTCATAAGTGATCAAGTTGTCATCCCCCAAGTGAAAAAAGTCACATAGTATCTATATTTGAGCTTGGGAAGGTCAAACATGCCTTTTTGGATGTCAAAAATGGCAATTTGTT
>MNCI01004529.1:64625-90279 GCA_015680685.1 Gnetum montanum
GGGTGGTTTATACATTTTTCTACATTAGAAACACCTACAAGGGGTAGATCTCACTCAATGTGGAAACTTTATCCATCAATGTGAAACTTCATGCTTAGCATGGAAACTTATGCCAAGTGTGGAAACTTCATGCCTAGCATGGAAACTACATGCTTAGCATGGAAAATTCATGCTAAGCTTGGAAACATTATGCCCAACATAGGAGCTTCATGCCTAGCATGGAAGCTTCATGCACAACATGGAAACATCATGCCTAGCATTAAAAATTCATGCCCAGCATGGAAACTTCACGTCTAGCATTGAAATTGCATGCTTAGGATGGAAACTTCATGCCCAGTGTGGAAGATTTACTGCCAACATGGAAGGTCTTCCAAAGCATGGATGATCTGCTCCCAGTGTAGAAGCCATTATCCTAGTGTGAATGTCATCCCCCTATTACTATTTTTGGTAAATGGAATGTCCTTGGGGGTATGAAACTTACTATATATGGCAGCCCCCAAAATTTTGGCACCCACTTAACTTGACCATGGTAGAAATTTGCAGCCAATTTGCAACAAGACTGATGCACCAAAATCCTATATAACCAAGTATCAAACACCATAAATAGGTTCCACACTTTGGCATTTCTGAGCATTTGGCAATTTTGACTTCTAAGAGCTCTTACAAACTTGCAAAAACATAACTTCTTGGATCCTTTCAGTGTAGAATCCCTATAGCCTTATTACCCCCTTTATTACCTCCTAAGACTTGTGGGATTTTGGTTTCTACGTTGCATACTTGGAAACCCCAACTCCCAGTGTGGAGCATTTTGGTAGCCAGATTTCCATACTTCTCAACCCCCCATCAATGACCAACATTGTAGATTTGGAGTAGCAACAAAAGAGGTTAGATTGCATCAAGAGTGGCAAAACATCCAAATCGTGGAGTTGATTACATTGGCTTCAATGAATCTTGAACTCTTCTCAAAATAAACCCCCTTTGCTCTTCCATGGGCAACACTTGTACACAACTTCTTAACTCATTCTTTATTTTTTCAATAAAGTTTTAAAATTTCATTTTATATGCAATTTTCATTTGCTTCTCGATTTCTAGATCTACATCTTTCTTTACATTATCCGTTTGGCATTTTGTAAGTCCTTGGGTGATCTTCCGGACCATCTAGGGCATCCTAAATCCCATTTTTTCAAAGGCCTTGGAGATTCAAGGTTAAAGCTATTGCGCTAGGATTTTTAGTTTTCCAGTGATCGAATTTTTCAATTACTACACCTTGGACATAGATCACAAGGGTTTCTCTATAATATAGCCCTACTATAGTGATTGAAATATTAGAGTCCATCTATAATATAGTAGGGCTATTCCTTTGGAAGCAGCCATGGCCTTGACAGTGGTGCAATAAAGAGTAGTACCTACCTAAGGCCACATCCAAGTGATTTCCTTGTTTCCATCTCTAGATTTTCCTTTGTAAGTTGGACACTCTAGAACACACTTGGTATTTATCATTAAAAAGTTCCAACATGGTACTCCATTGGTAAATGGATTCCAATTTTAAGAACTAATACCAACTTTCTACTTCTTTGGGAAATATTCTAAGGAATAATATCACATTCTACCTTTCATTCTCTATGTTCTTCAAGGCATAGGCATCATGAAAGGCTTGAAGATGATTTTGAGGATGTGCATTATCCCCCTTAAAATCTATGGATATTATTCATATCCAACCTTTTAATTCTGCTATCTTTCTTATGCCTTATAGAAATTTATACTACCTCTGAAATATTTAGCCAGCAAAGGCTCATCATAGTCATGTGGTTCGCAGTAGGCCCTTTCATTACCATGATTCCTATGATGTGTTTTGGTATGCCTTAGCTCCTAATGATGCTCATCTTCCCCTTCTAGTTTTGGTGCTTTCAATCTTGATCATCCTGATGGGATCTTTGTTCATCTCCATCCTAATCTTAGCTATTTTTTCTCTTGTCTCAACCTTAACTCCTCTTATTAGAATTTGGGAATGAAGAGGATGTTTAGGATGAAGAAGAATAAGAACTAGAAGAACAATTCCTACTAGTCCTTCTTCTTCAATCCCTACCCTGATCCATTTGCTTTTCTTTGTCCTTTTGCTTATTGTTCTCCTTGCTCTTAGATGAATGGCTAGGATTTTTGTCCCTCAAGCCTCTTGGTTTTGAGAACTTGTCTTTCCATCACCAAGTTTGTTCAAAGTTGACTGTAACCATTAGTGAAAGGTCTTCTCATCGAAGAAAAGAGGAGAATTTGTGTATTGGAATTGTCCAAAAAATAAATCCTTTCCCTCTTTGTGTTGTTGCAAGAATAACTAGGTCAGGATTCTCTTGCCCTTAGAAGCCTCACAACATGCTTCCATATGCCAATCTTTCTTCTGTTAGGCATCTGTAGGGTGATCGTTCCTATAAGTATAGTCTTGGACCTCATATTTTGAATTGAGTGTAGTGATGTCTAGTCTAATGACATTGGTCATCAACATGGCAAGAATAGATCAGTCAAGAGGCAACACAATGTTACCTTCCATGTTCCTCCAACACATCAATTCATCTTGATATAGAATAAAAGTTAAATCCATATTGTAAGGATCTAAATGGATGTAGACAACTCTTAGTTCTTAGAGCCTCTTTGGTTTCCTTTTTTGTTAATTGGATTCTCTAGTATGTGTGTAGATTTGTCCTTACAAGAAGAAGCCATATTAGTTGTATATAAAAATAGTATGCCTTTTGATATCTTATCTCTTTAATTATATTTCTTATTGGATGATAGTGATCATTGTTGTATTATCTTTATAATGTCTTTATATAATTTCATAGTCTACTACTAATTAGTGCACTTAGGTAACTAAAATCACTAGAAACAATGCCAATGATGAGCAATGAAGTCTCTCCTATGCCCAACCATACAAATCACAAACATGCACTAGCGATCTCATTGAATTCCATGAACTTTAGTTCCTAATTTATCCATAGTCTTAAACCATGAAGGGGTTGTATGATCATTGTCTTCCTAACTCACACTTGTGTTATCAATACGAATGGTTAAATATGAGTTAAGACTTATGATGTTTATTTTTATCTATATTTTTATATATCTTTTATCCTAATGGCTAGATAAGTGAATAAAGATTTAATAATTAACATTCAACACTACTACATTACCAAGTGAACATTATTGAGTGTACCAAATATTCACTACTAGGATACCAAGTGCAATACGTTATGCTCGAAGTGGTCATACTTATGTATTTATGATTGAGTATATCAACTAATTAAAACCATGAAAAGTAAAGTGCAAATAGGAAAAATTAAACTATTCCAAGTGCTACAATGAATATCAAAAATATCAACTTCATTGTCATTCACACCAATGTGTTTAGATATATGGCATTTGAATAAAGCTTTGTACAATCTCTTTAATTCACATTGTAGGCACTCAAAGGGAAATTATTCTAACTCTAAACAAACTAACTTCAGATGTCATAAATGTGGGTGATAGTCATATTTATATATGCTTTTCCTACATTAGCATCAACAAGGTTGCATTGACACAACCTCTCTACTCATGACTCATCAAATGGTCTTCTGCCTTTGAATACCTTGTTCTTTATTAAAAAAAACATTGAATTCATTGGAGCAAAATTCATCACCATTGTTAGTTCTAAGAATTTTAATTTTCTTTCCTAAATAATTCTCAACAAGAGCTTTGATTTCCTTGAATTTTTCAAATACTTCAAATTTATTTTTTAATAAATAGATCCAACTCTTTCTAGAATAGTCATCAATAAAAGAAACATAATACATAGCACCTCTAGGAGAACTTCTTTTAATATTTTTAACTAGTTCACATACATCACTATGTATTAGTTCTAATATCTAAAGAGATTTAGCATTACTTTTTTGAAAAATATAACATCTTTGTTTACCATGTAGAAAATGATGACAAAAATCTAAGGAAACTTTTGAAAACGAAAATTTACCTTTCTTGTAAAGTTCCTTAAGTCCTCTTTCACCAAGATGTCCCATTCTTTTATGACACAAATCAATACTTGAATTTAAATTAATAACTGCAAATGCACTTAATTTCTATTTTAATGTCTTAGCTTCTAATTTACACAACTTGCCTTTTTTAATTCCAAAAACCAAAAGAGATAAACATGTGGTATTAAACATTTTTCACCTCCAAAGATAACAATTAGTCCTATATCATCCAATTTACTTATAGAAAAAATATTTTTAGTAGGTATTAGAACATGACATACATTGAGAATTGATTAACTACTCCATTATTAAACTAAATCTTTACCTTTCCATAACCTACAACTTTGCACAGATCATCATTATCCAATCATACCATTCCAGGATTAGATGATGTATACTCACTAATATAATTAAAATGTGGAGTGTAGTTATGAGATGCACTCAAGTCCACATACCATGAATATGTATCAATATTATCAAAAGATGACACAACACACAAATCTTCCTCTCAATCAAAAGGGGCTTTATCACTTTTTGATGCATTACTTTGTTTGCCCTTTTTTGGAGGGGCTTTACAATCTTTCTTTACATGACCAACTTTATTACAATTATAACATTTAGGTGCCTTCTTTACAATTTTTTGAGGTTTATTCTTAAGTTGAGGCCTCTTAACAAGCTTTGGCTTTACATCATTTTTGATAAATAATACATCATTTTAAGGAGTAGAAGTTTTTATTCTTACTTCCTTAAACAACAATTTATCAACAATATTATCAAAAATAAAGCTGGTGGATGTATTACTTATAGCCATCACAAATGTCTCCCATGAATTTGGAAATGTGATGAAAAGTGTGGTGCATTAATCTTCCTCATCCATTTTCATCCCCATAGACTACAATCAATGGATCATCATATTGAAGGTATCCAAGTGTTATGTAATGGCAGTACCTTCAACCATTTTACAATTATACAATCATTTCTTCAACAATAGCTTATTGATTAGGAACTTTGTTTGATACAGAGTTTTTAGTCTATTCCATAAATTTTTAGCAAAAGAAATGTTGAAAACATTAAGCAATAATGAATCTAAAAAACATAAATGAGTTGTACTTATCACCTTCAAGTTTAGCTTTTTCCACTCTTCATTAGACATTTTATCAACCTCACTTTTGAAATTACAATGGTTCTTTTAAATGAGTAGAGCCACCATCTTAATATATCACAATTTATATTGGATCTATTGAAAAATTCAATCTTAATTTTGGACAAAGAGTTGGTCATGATTTTTCCCTATAATTACTTGAACAAAGTAATCATAGTGTGTGGAACCAAGCTTTGATACCAATTGTTATTCTAAATCACTTGCACCAATATAATATTAAATTTATTATAACATAAAGAAAACTATAGAAAAATTGAAAAGACATTGAGGTACCCTAGGAAAAACCTTTAAGGTAAAAAAACCTTAGCAAGAATCAGTTCTTAGACCATAAGTAGCAACACAACTTTAGAGGATTAAAGCTTAAGGAGAATTTATGAAAGGAAGAAGAGATGACTTCCAAGTTTTATGCTTTTTTAAAATCTTTTTCATTAAGGATGCTCCCTTTGAGCTTGTTATATATTGTCACGGGTTACAAAAATAAAATAGTATTACAAGGGATAGGTATTTTGTTTTTGGAAAAATAGGTTCGCATAACTAAAAAATAAGTATGGATGGGTTAAACATATAAAAAATAGAAAACCAAATATTATGGTTACAAAATATGGCAACAAATGATGATGATGGAGTCAAAAATGGATGGTGGAGAATTAATGCAGATTTGCCTTCAACCACTTTACAAATTTGAACAACAACAATTTGATTATAGCTACATTGCATCAAAGACATGTTTTTCAAAAACAATTTTGTTGAAGATGAAATAAGAAGAAGAAATAAGTTGCAAAATGCTCCAATAAAACCCTCTAAAAATCAAAGAGAAATCAAAATGAAGCTTTCCCCATTGCCACAAATCAGCCATTGCAGTATTTGTGGCCCAAATCAATCAAATTTTGTTCATATTCCATCCACTTTTTTCTTGAATGAGTTGTCTTCTTTAATTAGCAAGGACTCTTAGGAATTGTACACCATAAAAAAATGAATGTGCTATAAGTTATTGTTACTTGCCTTTGTTCAACCTTAGCTATTCTATTTTTAGACTATGTTTGTTTTCTATGACTCATCTGTATTTGTTCTCTTTGAGACTTATGTTTAAGATATTAGGGAATAAGTATGCCATACATAGGATAGATGAGTAACTATATAGGGTATATATGTAGGTATATTAATTACTTACTCAAGTTATAATAAAAATATACATTTATATTTTTTTTATAAAATTTATATATAATATACAACCTTTTGTTGCATTTACATAGTCATACTTTTTTTACATATTGGAAACTATAATATATAGTCTAGACCCTAAGAAAAATACCCTAACTCTCTTCTATTATTCCCAGTTGCTTGCACTAATATAATATTAAATTTAAAAGAAATTGTTGAAAATAAAAAAAGACACAAAGTTACCCTAGGGAAAACCTTCAAGGTGAACCCCAGCAAAAAATTGGCTCTTGGATCATTAGCAGCATAGCCTTAGAGGATTGAAGCTCATGAAGAATTTACAAAGGAAGGGAGATAACTCTCAAGCTTATGCTTCAAAAGAATGTGGTGCCCTGGATGCTTCCTTTGAGCTCCTTATATATTGTTTGGGTTACAAAAATAAACCCAAAATTAAAAAGAGATAAGGTAGTTTATTCTTGTGGGGATAGGTATGAGACCAAATATAACATAGACATAAATAAAAATATAATAAGGTAAGGTAGAAATATCTACAGAAAATCAAGGAAAAGGCAGATTTTCCTTCATCCACCTCACAATTCTCGCTCTTGAAGGTAAAGCTACTTTAAAAAAATAGTCCAAACCATTTTTCAGAAATCAGGTCAAAAGAAGATTAAACACTAATTGGCACTAGAGAAACTTTTTAGCATGAGTTAACTTGGTGAGTACATTTGTAGGATTTACTTTAGTTAAAATTTTATTCAAAAGAATCCTTTACTTTTTAATTTCCTTCCGTATATAGTAATACTATTTTTCAATGTGCTTTATTCAAGCATAAAAGATTGGATTCTTGGATATTCTTATGGCACTTTGACTATCATAGCCAATATTAATAAAAGTCTGAGTAATGCCAAGTTCAACTATTAGCCTTTGGGGCCATATAGCCTCTCTGCATGCCAAGTTAGTAGCAACATATTCAGCTTTAGTAGTAGACTGAGCAACACAAGATTGTTTCTGAATTTTCCAAGAAACAACACCACCAAAAAGATTAAACATATATCAAATAGTAGATTTCCTACTATCAATATCACCATCCCAATCTACATCAATGAAGCCATTAAGGCCATTGGAATTATTTTTATAATAATCCCATAATTTGAAGTACCACAAAGATATCGGAAAACTTGCTTCACCGTAATCCAATGTTGTTTCCTTGGATTAGACATATACTTGCTAAGTTTTCCAATAATGTAAGTAATATCAGGTCTAGTAGAGACCATTGCATACATTAAACTGTCGATAGCACTAACATATGGAATTTTAACCATGAGTTCTTTTTCTTCACTAGACTTTGGGTATTATTCAACTGAAACTTTAATACTAGTTTCATAAGGTGTATTCACAAGCTTGCAATCATGCATATTAAATATTTTTAAAATATTTTTAACATATGCAGATTATCCAATCCAGAGATTTTTATTAGACTTGTCCCTTTTAATTTCCATGCCCAAAAAGTTTTGTATAGCACCAAGATAGATGAAGTTTTAACTCTTGAATATCATGTATGTTATTACCTGCTATTAACATGTCATCGACATATAGCAGCAAGATAACATATTTGTCACTTGTATTTTTAACATATATACAGGAGTCTTTGACACTTGTAACAAATCCAAGATTTATCATGTGGTAATTAAATTTTTTATTCCACATCCTTAGTGCTTATTTGAGCCCATATAGTGATTTTAATAATCAACATACCATATGCTCTTTTCATTTAATTTCATATCCTTCAAGTTGAAGCATATATATTTCTTCCTCAAGATCACCATTAAGGAATGCTATTTTCACATCCATTTGTTGAAGCTTAAGATCATAAATAATTATGATAGCCAACAATGATCTTATGGATGTTAATTTTACTACTAGAGAGAATATTTCATCATAATCAATCCCCTTTCTCTGAGAAAATCTTTTAGCTACAAGTCATGCTTTGTATTGATTCCTAGATTTTATTCTATACACCCATTTATTTCCTATGGGTTTTCTCTCTGATGAAAGCTCAATTAATTCTAAAGTTTTCTTTTTGTGAATTGATGACATTTCAACATCCATTGCCTATTTCCACTTTTCAATTTGCATTGACGAACATGCATCATCATATGTTGATAGCTCATTATTTTCAATAAATAGGACATTCTTCTATATGTAAGGGTAATTTTCTTATACATGTTGAACATATTAATAGCTCATCTTTACTGAAAGCATTTTCTTCCTCTTCATGTTATTTTTCCATATTTACCATCCTATCACCATCCTGTTTGCTAGGGGCAATATCCCCAGCCGATGGAGGATGATCCTCAGAAATTTCATTATTAATTTCAACAAGCACATACATAGGAGTTACATCATTTGAAGGAGTTTTAGTATTAGAAGATTCCTCCTTCATAGATCCATATTTCTCTCTGAAGATAACATCTTGACTATAAATAACCATTTTAGTTTTTAAGTTATACAATTTATAGGCTTTGACATTATGGCCATAGCCAAGGAAAATGCATTTGACAGACTTAGAGTCCAATTTGGATTTATCAAATTTTGGAACATGTACATAGGCCTCATAACTAAGAATCTTCAAATAATTTAAATTAATAGATCTACCACTTCAAAATTCTTTTGGAATTTTTCCACCAAGTGTTAATGAAGGATATCTATTGATAAGATAACATGAATTCATTATTGCTTCACCTTAGAAACACTTGTCAAGATCAAATTCACTAAGCATACATCTGACACATTCCATCAATGTTTGATTGAAGCACTCTACTACTCCATTTTGTTTAGGAGTCCCACCATTTCCAGTTCTTAGAATTTTAATCTTCTTTCTTAAATAATTCTCAACAAGAGCTTTGAATTCTATAAATTTTCCAAATACTTCAAACTTATGTTTTAATAAATGGATCCAAATCTTTCTAGAATAATTATCAATAAAATAAACATAACATATAGCACCTTCAAGAGAAATTGTTTTAATATCTTTAACCAGTTTACATACATCACTATGTATTAGTTCTAATATTTGAAGAGATATAGCATTACTTGTTTGAAAACTATGATGCCTCTATTTACCATGTAGACAATGATGACAAAAATCCAAGGAATCTTTTAAAAGCTTAAATTTACCTTACTTGTAAAGTTCCTTAAGTCATTTTTGACCAAGATATCTCATTCTTTTATGCCACAAATCAATACTTGAATTTAAATCAATAACTACAAATGCACTTAATTCCTACTTTAATGTCTTAGCTTCTAATTTATAAAACTTTCTTGTTTTAATTTTAGAAGCCAAAAGAGATAAACCATGCAGTATTGAACATTTTTTACCATCAAAGATAATAGTTAGTCCTGCATCATCCAATTCACTTACAAAAAAAAATATTTTTAGTAAGTATTGGAACATGACATATATTGGGAATTGATTTAATTGCTCCATTTTTAAACTAAATCTTTACCTTTTCATAACCTATAACTTTGCATAAACCATCATTACCCAATCTTACCATTCTAAGATCAAATGATGTATACTCACTAAACGAATGAACATGTGGAGTGTAGTAATGAGATGCACCCAAGTCCACATGCTAGGAATATGTATCATCATTATCAAAAAATGAGACAACATACAAATCTCCCCCTTCAGCAAGATAGGCTTTATCACTTTTTGATGCATTACTCTCTTTACTCTTTTTCATAAAGGCTTTACAATCTTTCTTTATATGATCAACTTTACCATAATTCTAACAAAGTGTTGCATCAACGTGGCAATGGATCCCTATCAATGCAGCCCCATCAATGTGGTGTTACCCCATTGACGAGGTTACATCGACATAGTGTTTGCTGTGTTTATGATACCCTGTTAATGCAACTCCACAATAAAGTTTATAAATACATGCTCATTCACTTTGTTTATGGGATGTCTTGTCATTGTAGCTTAGCTCTTGTAGTTTTGTCATTTAAAAGTTAGAATATTTTTTTTAGTGCCCATAGCAGGAGTCAGAAAGTATATAGATCTTTATTCAAGCACTGATGTACCTAAGCACAGTAGTGTGAACGATGATAAAAACAAGCCTTTTGATAAACCTTGCAACACTTGGAGATAGATTAATTATTCATTTCTACATTTATTGTTTTCATTAATTATGTAATTAATTAAGATAAGTAAGACTTTAATTAATTAAATAATTAAGCTAAATATATTAAACACATAAGTATGACCACTTCGAGCATAACATACAACACTTGGTAATCCCAGTAACATTTAACACTTGGTAACCTAGCAGTGTTATATGCGTTCAAGATGTATATAGAAAGTGGGACCGAATGCTTATGTTAGGATAGTTAGTTAGTAATTAACAATCAAATTAGTTAAATTGGTTAATAAATCAAGTTTCAACTTGTTATTAATTGTAGGTGAATAAAATATAAAATAATAAAAATCATGTGCCTGAATTACACTTAACCATACAACTACGCTTCACAAGTATAGTTGGGAAGACAATGATCATCACAATTAGATTTCACTTCCTAGAACCAGCATACTTAGATACTAAGGTCTATGAAATTTTCCTAGATTGTGCATGAATGCTTGTAATTTGTATGGTTGAAAGTAGGGTATACTCATCGCTCATAGTGGTACTATTGCCAAGGACCTTTAGTTTATTACCTGCGAAATCTAGGATTTAGTGAAAAAATTATTTAACATCATTGGAATGAACCCTAAAGTCATATCATACATCAAAATAACTACAACAATTATAAGAAAGCACATTGCATTTCTTGTCTTCTAACATAAGATGTATTCTTCTCATAGGAGTAACTCTCCATCCAAGTTTAATGGAGTAAATCAATAGGTGGCCTAGTAATATAGAGTGATATATGCTCATCTTAATGAGTATGTACCCAATTTCACCTTCATCCTACACTAGGATGAACAACTACAATGACAAGACATGGAGGGTAACATTGTGTTGTCACTTGATCGATCCATTCCTTCGATGCTCCACCAAACTCTTATGTAGTCGAGCATCCAAGGGCTTCATGCTAAATATGTTGTGCAAGAAAGTAATGCTAGGGATTATCATCCCATCAATGCATAATATTTGAGGGATCACCAGCTAGAGCAATGTTACAAGTTTGCGAAGTGGAAGTGGTGCAAAGATTCCCCATTCCTGATGTACCAAAACGATGGTGGAGAACCTTTCTCTAGAGGTTTTTCATATAGAGAGTCTCCTCTCTTTGACCTTAGTGAAGGAGGTCAAACCAAAACTTGCAGTCCATGATACATAATCTTGGTTCTGGCAATAATGGATTCCATGATAAAGGGGGGTCCAAATAAGAGAGTCATGGAAGGGATGTGGGTAAGCAACGTGATCATGATCATGACTACAACCACCGAAGAGGAGGTGGCAAGCACCATGATGGTCCTAGTCCTCCTTCCTCTTCACCTTCATCATTATCTTCTTCCTCTTTTGGCTTCAAACATAACTGTAGAGGATGTGATCATGATGGAGGTCACCAATGAAACCAAGATGATTGTAGGGACCATCAAGCAAGTCAAGATCTGAGGTGTAAGCATTCAATAGAGGTCCATTATCATGAATGAAGGGGTAGCAAAGGGCATTATAGCCATGAATACCATGGCTATGATGAGCCTTTTCTCATCACTCAAAGCATGCTAAACATCATAGACACAATGAGAATTTTAACAAGGCATGTGAAAGAGAGTAGGATCAAGTGATTGGATTTGAACAACATTCCCAAGTTTGATAGGGGATATAACTTTGATCCACAAAATCATATTCAGGGTTATCACAATGCCTATGCCCTACAAAACATTAAATGAATATCAAAAGCTTAATTTATTTCCTAGGACACTCATCAAAGAATCAAAAAGTTGGTTCTAGACCTTAGAGTCGAAATAAATCCATAGATGGAGTATAACGCTTGAACTATTTCAAAACAAATATCAAACATACTCTTGAGTGTCTAATCTAAGAAGGTAGATCTAGGGTTGAAAGTAAGAAACACATGAGCCCTTGGATGCTACCATGGGTAGATATTATTCCTTATTACACTGATGCCCCAGCCATGGTTACTCTTAGCAAGAACAACTTTGCCACATTATAGATGGGCTTTGCTCTAAAATAAGGAGAAATCTTAGGATCTATGCCCAAGGAAGACTATCAAAGTTAAGAGCTCATTAGATCTAGAGGCTAATGGAGCATGTAGCAAAAGAAGAAGAAGAGTTAACGAAATGCGAAAGTGTAGAAGAATATAACCAAGATCCTTGCATTCATAAGAGAGAGGCCTAATTTTGTGATAGTGAGGAGGAATCACCACTCAATGAGATGGTGAACTAGAAAACCATACCAATTTAAAAATTTACCTATGAAATTTCAACTAAGGTAGATTAGTTGTGGGACTCTATGGATAGCAAATTTCAAGCCATTCTGAAAATTGGTAAAGAGTCCAGAAAAAATAAAGTAGTAATTGTGACCACAGAAGACAAACATATAGAAGATTGCCCAAAATCCATACTATTATGCTCACTCATGTTGTATATGATTGGATCTGAGTTGGCAACCTTTCTAGGATATTAGCTAATCTTGGGAGTTCTCTTATCTATTTACACATTACTAGGAATGAATCAGGTTCCAATGTTAACTTGGAACTTGCCACCTTTCAAGAAGATCAATATCTGATTGAAATTGGAATACCAATCCATTATTGTTCCATTAGGACTAGTAGAAGACATTGTGACCACTTTCTATGAGTGATCTTATCTTGTTGATTTCCTAGTAATCAAGGTTGAGAACTATAAGGGGGAACTCCCAATCATTATGGGAAGGGTGTGTACAAGCACTGTTGATGCAAGAATGGACATCAAAGATCTTTCATTGGAAATATCTAAAGAAAATGCATTTGGAAGTATTGAGAAGAAGCAAGTTCCATGCATCGCATATAGCGATACAGGGTACAATTACATGCAGAAACTCTAGTATATAGAATGAGCATATATTTTCATATGTAGGTAATGTGCACATGAAGTAGATATTCAAAGGTGTCTATATGCAGCAGCCACAAAACAAGAGGGCACCCAATGGCTAATAATTGATTCTAAAAATAACACAATGTGCATGGAACCTACTGAGAGCCTAACATGTGCTTATGTTATAGGCATGGATGAACTAGAGCAAGTTCATCACCAACTCTCTAATGATGAAAATGATGATACTAATTGGGAAGAGTTGGAGATCCCTGAGAATTTCAAATAAGAGCCCTTAAAGTTGAAAACTCTACATACTAGCCTAGAATATGCATTTTTGAAAAATGGAAAGCCAGTCATACTTAATGCCAAACTTGCTCTCAAGAAAAAAGAAAAACTATTAACAGTGATCAATAGATGGCTAATAGCCTTTTTCTAGTCATATTGTAAACTCACTAGAATTGATCCACAGATATGCCAACACTACATTTATATCGATCTATCCATGAAACCAAGGAGGCAAGGAGGCAACCACAACAAAAATTACACCCAAAATTGAAGTAGATCATTAAAGAGGAGATTGAGCAACTCATCAAGGCAGGGTTCATTTGCCCCATTGTAGATAGTGAGTGGGTCAGTCCACTACAGATAGTTCCAAAGAGAGGTGGTAAATGCAGGTTTGTATTGACTTTAGGTAGTTAAACATGGAAACATTCAAAGATCATTTTCCATTATCATTTGTTGATAAGGTGTTGGACACCATATCTAGGCATTGTTATTATAATTTCTAGATGGTTATAGTGGCCATAACCAAATCTAGTTTGCACCAGAAGACTAGGCCAAAATAATATTGACAAGTTCCTAGGGGACTTTTGCATGTTAAAAGATGCCTTATGGTCTGTGTAATGCTCTTGCCACTTTCCAACACCTAGTCTTAAGTATCTTTTAGCAATAAATTGGTTGTAGTTGCAGAGTAAAAGTCTTCATGAATGACTTCTCTATTTATGACACTACATTCGCGTAAGCCTTGGACTGCCTTAAGTAAGTACTCAAAAGATGTGTGGAAACAAACCTATGAATCAATTGGTAGAAGAGTCATTTGATGGTCTAGGAGGACATTGTACTAGGACATAGAATTTCTCAAGCAAGGATTGAGTTAGACCTTGAAAATATAAGGGTCATCCAAGGAATAACTCACTAACTAGAAACCTTTAAAGATGTTCGATCATTCCTTAGACACACTAACTACTACTGATGATTCATAGAAAATTTCTCTAAGATCATAAAACCGTTGGTCAAGCTAACAAAGAAAGACGTTTCATTCATCTAGACTAAGGAATGCAAAAAGGCATTTTGGAGCCTCAAGTAGAAGCTCATAAAGACTCCAATTCTATGAGCACCTAACTACTCTAGACCATTTCATATCATGAAAATTGCATCAAATTATGCCTTAGGAGTCATACTTACATAGTTGGATGATAAGAAACATCTATATTACATCCACTGCATAAGTTGAAGTATTGTGGATGCATTGTTGAATTACACCATAATGGAAAAAGAACTAATGGTGGTGGTGTATTCTCTAGAGAAGTTTAGGTACTATGTCCTTGGATATAAAGTGTTTGTGCACACTAACCATAGTATCATTCGCTTCCTCATGAATAAGCCAATGGTGAGTCCCCATGTCATACATTGGCTGATGATCTTGTAGGAATTTAATCTTACAATGGTAGATTGAAAGGAAACTAAGAATGTGATTGTTGGCTATCTCTCTCGGTTATGATGGGATGACAAAGAGGAGGAGAGCCCACTCTCTAATCAATTCCCAGATGTACTCCTCTTTGCCAATGAAATTAATGAATATATGCCCATAGAATCCAAATGGTATGATGGCATTTTCAATTATCTTCTCACTCAAGAGATGCCACAACATTTTGACTATAGGAAGAAATAATAGTTTCTTCATCAGGCCAAACACTTTATGGAAATCAACTAACACCTTTACAAGGTGTGTGTCGATGGCCTGGTTCATTGGTGTGTCCCTGATGCGAATCAATTACATGTTCTCTAGGATGCTCATGAAGGCCCTTATCGAGGCCATTATGTAGGGAGATGCATGGCCATAAAAATACTCATGGCAAGATACTATTGGCCCACAATCTTTAGGGATACTCACTAGTTTTTTTGATCCTGTAAATGTCGTCAACAAGATGGTGTGATAACCACATGAATGGAGGGTCCTCAACAATGGATTCAACCACTAGAATCCTTTGACATATGGGATATCAACTTCATGGGTCCCATCACACCCATGTTAAATAGAAAGGCATATATAATTATCATCGTTGATTACTACACAAAGTGGGTAGAGGCAACAGCTGGCATCGACTGTACATCATCCACTACTATGTGGTTTGTACAACAAAATGTTGTGTAGAGGTTTGGGTTCCATGTGCACTAATTTTTTACAATGAAACACACTTCACAAGCATCACTTTTTAGAAGCTTATGCAACATTTGGTGGTTGAACATAAATTAAGAACACCCTACCACCCCCAAGCCAATGGTCAAGCAGAGGTTACTAACAAGGAGATCTCAAAGATTCTAATAAGAACTATTAGCAAATATAGGAGAGATTGGAGCATGAAACTCAACAATGCCCTTTAGACCTACTGCTCAACATATAAACTTCCTATAGGCTACTCTCCCTATGATCTAGTGTATGAAAAATTACCAACTCTACCTATCTAGTCTACGCTCTGTACACTTTCAATAGCCTGTGACCTAGACCTTAACCTAAGTCTAGCACAAAAAGAAAGATTGATCAACCTAAATGTGCTAGATGAAAATCAATTAGTGAACCTACTCTTAAATGAAGTGCACAAAGGATTCAACAAATAACGACATGACCTAAGAATCATAAGGATCAAACTTCAACCTAAAGATAATGTCCTCTACTGGAATCCCACAAATGTTCCTTAAAAAACCACATTCCAAACATTGTGGGAGGGGCCTTATATAATCAATGAAACCTTTCCTTCTAAGACCATGATCATATACAAACTTAAAAGCCCAAACAATAAGCAGTTGGTCAACATCCAATAGGTAAAGCCTTTCCATGAGCCCAAGTGAACCAATACAGCAAATACCTTAATAGATGGGCAACCATGCTCAATTTTTTAGATCCCATCCTTCCAAATCACTCATGGTGGAGATGGTCATCCATGCTAATCATATATGTGACTCTTTAGTTTTTCTATTTTTCATTTTACACATTTTATTTTTTTTGCAAATTGTTTATTTTATACTTTTTGATTTTAAAAAAGTTTTCAATTCTATACCATTTTTTTAGACCATCGTTAAAACATTTAAATTTTTCTTGAATATTTTACACTTTCTTATATATTTTACTTTATTTTAGTGTGATTTTCTAATTTCTATCAATAAACGTCTTGTGCCAACAAGACATAGTGGTGCCATAGTTGTTGCTAATGGTGGTTTATGCTTAATGTTTTTGTTTGCTAATGTCTGGTTTTCATTTTTGAATTTTGGTATTGATGACAAAGATATGGTTTCTTTTTAATGGAACAGGTAATAA
Organism: Gnetum montanum; assembly: GCA_015680685.1. Taxonomy (NCBI): domain Eukaryota; kingdom Viridiplantae; phylum Streptophyta; class Gnetopsida; order Gnetales; family Gnetaceae; genus Gnetum; species Gnetum montanum. Next base: position 81,581 of record MNCI01004529.1, read on the forward strand.
GTCCATGAAATTCACCCATCTACAAAAATCTATGGTTTTCCTCATTTTGGGAATATGAGGTCCCTTTCATTAAATAAACCTTTAATAAATTTGTAATCTTGGTGGTTTCTAGAATTAGAAAGGATTCAAAGGTTTACACTGGGTGTGACTTCAAGGCAACTCAATACTCTTTGTACTCTCCTAATTTCTTGGATGCATGAGTGTTTTCATAGATTTCTTACTGTTCCATGTCAACCATAAACAAGAAGTTAAATAAGTCTTTGCATGGTGTGGTTCCCATCTAAAAAGAAAAAAAAAGAAAAATAATAAAATAAATGAATGAAATAAAAAATGGTGGAAATTCAAAGCATATCCCTTAAACAAATAAAGGGGCTATAAGCACTGGTTATGGGACTAGAAAGACATGTTACCTATGCCTAAAGGTCCCCTCTAACTAAGGCCCTCTCTCACTTCTTGCTTCTCTTTTCTTCTTCTTAAGGATTGGTGGTTGTTCTGTGGGATTATTTGTGTGTCTTAAAGGGGTGGATTGCTCTTGGAGTGATGATGTGAAGTCACTAAAAGTGATTGGTTTTGATCTAGATTGAGGATGGATCTTCTTAGGTCATTTAAACACACTTTCATCAAGGACTTCTTATGACCTCAATTCAGAACTCTATTCCACATTCTCCATCATCCATCTATGCTACCCATAACTCACCTCACTATCAATGTCCATGTTCTTATTCAGTGTCTTTGTCTAACGTACTTAAATTCTTTAGTAGAATCTTTTGGGTATTCATCCTTAACTTTCATAAACCATTAATCACCTATCGAGCCCATGAACTCTTTAGGTTGAGGTTATGCAAGGGCAAATAGGGCATGTGCCTGCTATGGGAAGGACCAACTTGTATATCTCTTGGTTGGGTTCTTTAGGCACCTAATCCTTAGGCATTTTTGCAATCTAAATGTTTCATGCATCCATCTTGTACATCAAACCATGTGCTCCTTTAAGTATTTTCTTTAATTTATACATTCTCCATAAAATTTTTGAATTTTTGAGCTTTCAAAGATTCTCTTCAATGATTTCATCATATTATTGGCTTTCTTAAGACTCCATAGGCCTCAAATTCATTCAAAAATTCCTTGTATTTTTTGAAATATTTAAATTTTAAATTTTTTTATGGACCCCATAAATAGGGCCCAATCGACAAAGCCCCTATGTATACAAGGCCTTGTATACACGACCCTATTGACACAATACAAAAATACTATATATATGCATGAACCCCCTTAGAAATTTTCAAATTTGCTCTCAAATGCCTAAGGAATTTTTGCAATTTCAGAGCCCAAAACCTTCCAAAGCTCATAGCTTCCCAACTATTTATCGAAATTACTCTATTCTTTGACCCTATAGCTCTTAGAGGTAAGCTCTTAATCATGGAGGCCATAAATATGTTGTTTTTGATAGAAAATTTTTCAACATTTTTCTAACTCCCACAAAGGTTTAACTAAGGAATCATCATTAAAACACCAAATTATGAGAGTTAAACCTTTCCAACAAGCTTCAGTAACAATTACAATAAAAAATTTAATTAATAAAATAATCAATCTACCATGATCCAACTGTAGCTAAGTGTAACTAATTAACGAGATAAGATATCCAGAAATTTTAAGTTACACATTATATCTACTAATCCACGAATGTGTTGTGGAACCAAAAGGAAAACACACATAGGAAGGAGGACTATCTCAACCAAGAAAAAATGACCAAGAACAAGGAGGGGCCAAGAACCAACCCAGGAAGAACTAGTTATAACTAATTCCATAGGACCTCTTAGCGAAGAGGCCAAAGTGAAGTCTATTCATCAAATTCCAGAATAGGTGGCAGCAATAGAACATTCCCATCAGGATGAGCCACCAACCTAACAAGTGAACCTTGAAGTGACCTTGACAGAAGCCTACCTAAATCAAATCAAATCAAAGGAGGTATAGAAAACAATGCTCCAAGAGTTGAACTTTGGCTCTTTCTTGGAGCAAGCACCTAAAGAGGTATAGAACCAACTGAAGATCTCTTTCATGTGGCCAATTATCACTTCTAGTGGTAAGTGGTATATGGGAGAGATGTTCCTACTTTTTAACAACAAGCAGGCCAGTTCAACAGTTAAGATCAAGGATAGTTCAGTGTCCTACTTGTTGCAAGCCATTGTAGAGGCACTTGGGTTGCCTAAAACTGGGATGAATCTCACTGAGATTCCAATGCAAGTAGATCACAACATTAAAAAGGAATGGGTTTAATGATGCTATGGTGTTAGTGGCAAGGAGTACAATGTGCTCACACTGGTAGAAAGAATCCATTACAAGATTGTGACCTTTCACCTAAATCCCACAATGGGGCCCAACAAGATCACTATCTTTTTTTCCCATGTGTGTGCTACTCTAAGTGGAAGATTCTCAGTCAACCTTGCATAGCTAATCTATTTAGAGATAGAGAACTAGTTCAAGAAGAATGAATGTGGAAGGAAGGCACTTCCCTTCCCATGCCTAGTCAAAAAACTATGTCAAAGGGGAGGAATAGTCCGCTACACTAATGATGCTAGCTAACATGCTTCGACAACTAATTGGACAGAGATTATGTAGGATAAAAATCCTACAATAATAATCCAAGAAGAGGAGCAACAACCACCACCTCCACTTGCCACTCAAAAAATAGTGATGGATGTTACTACAACATCCCAAAATTTGCATGAATTCTGAGAATGGCTCTTGAGTGAGTAAGAGCAATAGAGAACCATGAGTGGTGGAGACCCATTTGTGTATCAGCTTGTGATGAGTCACCTAAATGAGATGGCCCAATCAGTCAGCCTGATGGATGGAAGTGGACCCATTTTCTTTGCCCAACGAATGTAGTTGTCCCTGAGGTCGAATCCTAGTGCCAAAGAGGTAATGGTATCTCTCTCAGAACAGTAGCTCTTAAAGAGATCTGGGAGTGCCACAACCTTTTTGGTGCCCTTGGAGGATGGCAAGAGGACAATAGTATTGGTGATGCAACACCAAGAACAAGAGATAGTAGTAGAGGTGATTGCTGACAAAATTGTCGAGACAATCAATGAACCTGCAGTATCTGTGCCAAACATCATTGTACTTAAAGATGTGTAGATGTTCCTAGAGATCATAAGTAACAGACTAAGCATAGCACAACATGAAAAACTACTAAACTAATTGGTAGCAAATTGGAAACCACTTTTGGATGTCTTTGACCTCCTGGATAATATTACTGCAACCTAGTCAAAGCTACTAAAGGCAAGGGGTAAGAATATTATCTTGGAAGGGCAACTCAAAATAGCTAAAGAGCTAAATGAATGCTTGGCTGCAGAAGTTGCTGAACTAAGAGCCCAAATTATCGACCTTGCATTTCTCAACCTAGCATTGATAACAAATGAAGCTCTTAAATAGCTTCACACTAGGTTGAAAGGGGTTGAGGGTGTGATGGAGACGATAATGTTCTATTGATTCTTGGTAGAGGCCACCTAACATAAAATTCAGAAGGTCTTAAATCTGACCCGCCAGGAAAATGTTCAACTAACCATAGCAAACCATCACTTGTGAAATGTTGATGTGCATAAACAACAATTGACTGATTTTATCCATTAACAGTAGGAGCAACTAGCCAAAGTAAATACAAAGTTAAGGAGATTGACAGCCAAGAACAAAAACCTCTCTATGGAGGAGGTCCAGGCCCTTTGCCAAAATACCATAATAGAGGTAGTTTCCTAGAAATCAGAGGCTATTAAGTTTGAGAGAGTCAAAGATCATTATAGAGATTAGGTTATCCTACAAAAAGAAATAAATAAGAAATACATTCAAGTGGCAAATCCAAAGATGAACGTCTAGTAACTCTAATAAGGACACGAATTATGGTAGCCCATCATTGATGGGATTGATCAATACAATAAAGAAAAAATTCACCTAAAGGAATTACAGATATAGGAGATGACTAAATATATAGAGCTTGCAAATCTTCAATACACAAACCTGGCTATGTTGATTGCTGGACAACTATGGTTAGACTTGGAAAAGCAAGTGGCCAACTTGTACATGTTGTATGAAGTCGAGTTCAAGCACCAAAAGGACACCAAGCAAAAGCTTGCAGAGGCAAACACTGAACTTAAGGTTCTTAAGGGTAAATATACTAATCAAAAATCCATTTCCAAGATCCTATCCAAAAGAATGAATGACTACTAGAAGCTGCAAAATGCAATCAGGGCATTCGATGTCAAACACAAATAATTTGTTGCCTAGTTTGTCAACATCAAGGAGTTGTTCCTAGTAATGCCCTATCCATAGGATATCCCCATTCTAGCACACATTGGTGATGTCATGTGGACTATGAATTATTTCTAAAGTAAGGAAGAGAAGGTGAAGGCATTATTGGATGCCTTTCACCTTCCACTAGCAACCATAGCAGGATAGTCATAGCCTCCTTAGCCACTACATGTGTCCAAAGTTGACGAAAGTTCTTTAGAACATCAGAAACTCCACCGCCTAGGATTGTTTGATCTTCTCAACCATCTTCATCTCATCAGAGGATATGTTGTCTAGTTTGAAGTAATAATATCATAGTATTTAATTTTGTATCATGAACACCACAAATTTTGTAATGATGTCAATATATACAGGTGGGCACTTAGTTTTATTATGTTAGTTTGTTGTTTCAATTGTCAATTAATAATCCCATAACTTCCTTGTTTTGTAAGGAAACTCAAGGATGAATTTTCATTCAGTTGTGGGGGTATGATGAAGTGTCAAAGTGTCATGTTGATGAGCCCTTGTCAATGAGTCCTCGTCAATAAGGCTGTGTTGATGTAGCATTTGCTACATTTATGATGCCCCATCGACATAGCATCATAATAAAGTTTATAAATACACACTCATCTGCTATGTTTATGGGATGTTTTTTCATAGTTGTAATAGAGTTCTTGTAGTTTTGTCATTTGAAAGTTAGAATATTTTTTTGATTTCCCACAGTAGGAGTCAGAAGTGTATAGATATTTATTCGAGCACTAATGTACCTAAGCACAGCAATGTGAATAACAATAAAGATGAGCCTTTTAATAAATGTTGCAACACTTGGAGATAGATTAGTTATGTATCTCTACATTTATTGTTTTCATTAATTACATGATTAATTAAGATAAGTAGGCTTATAATTAATTAACTAATTAAGCTAAATAGATTAAACATATAAGTACGACTACTTTGAGCATACCATACAATGCTTGATGATGGGACACGATATCGCATGGGCCATGATATTGCGTACGCAATATCGCATACGCGATATCGTGTCCTTCCCTGCAATATCGTGTACGCGATATCGTAGCCCATCGCTAGTTCTATAAATAAGAGGTAGCTCTCCCTTATTTCTTCATATAGATCTAGACCTTAGCCAAACTCTTTCCATTTTTCCATTCCAAAGTTAGAATAATTTCCATGTGCCCACAGTAGGAGTCTCAAAGTGAATGGATCTTTATTCAAGCAATTCTGTACCCGAGCACACAATTGTGTACAGAAATAAAGAAGAACTTTTGGATAAACCTTGCAATGCATGGATTAAGCTAAATAGGACGTTAATTATTGTTAATTATTTAAATGCTTTCTTAAGGACTTAATCTCTCTCAACCCTCAACTCTCATAGTTAAGTGCATTTAGTACGACCGCTTTGAGCACGTACATCATGCTTGGTAATCCCAGTAATGAATAGCATTTGGTAATCCCAGTAGNACATCATGCTTGGTAATCCTAGTAATGAATAGCATTTGGTAATCCCAGTAGCGTTGCATTGGTTTAGGGTGTGAAATGGCAAGTGGGAATAGATATCGATGCTAGGACAATTAAGTCTTAGTTAGTTAAAGTTAGTTACTTAGTCTCTTCACCCCTTTCCTCTCTTAGGATAGGCGATAAAACATAAAAGATATAAAAATCACATGCCTCAAGCTTACTTAACCATACAACCATGAAAAATACAAGTAATCTTGGGAGGACAATGATTGATTAACCTTAGGTGTTCCATAAGGCGTGTAAGCACTTAGTTTGTGAAGTTCGACCGAATCGTGCATGTAACGCTCGTATTCGTATGGTTGAGTGTAGGGGTACCTCGCCACTCATCATTGGCGCCATTGCCGGGGACTAAGTTGTTTGTGCACTAAGTAGAACATAGGAAATCATCCACATCATTGGGAAGCTTAAATGAACCATTAGTGTTAATTAGAAGAAAATTTAAACAACGGTCAATAGCACACCGACAAGATAACAATGTCTTCTTCTCCACACAAAAGCACTTCACCGCCTAGGACCAACACTAGAGACAGTCGATGGCACGACATACATAACCAAGAACCACCAATTCCGCAACAATTTAGTGTGGTATACATTCATCACGATGAATATATACCCGAATTTACCTTTGTCTTCCATCAAGATGAACAAATGCGATGGAGAGACTTGGAGGGTAACATAGTGTTGCCCCCAGACAAAGCTGCCCCCAACATGCTCCTTCATGCCCTTTCATGAATTGGCATGTCACAATTATATGTTGAGTACGTTGCATGCAATTACAACATGAGGGACTACCATCCCCCAGAAGTGCGACATCAACGGGACTTGCGGCAGGAGAGTCACCACACATCGTTGAAGGGCATGGGACCCCATAATTCTTTGCCCGTCATAAGAGAAATTAAGGGTGGTGAACCTATCTCAATAGGTTCTCCACAAAATGATGTTCCCCCTCCTAACGATAGTGAGAAATTAGGGTATTAGAACTTCACTCCACAATTCACAACCTTGGTTCTGATTCCCAAGAACACCAAGTGTTCAATGAAGGAACACAAACACAAGATAAGAGCAAGCATTCTTATCGTCATCACGATCAGCGAGATCGAGACCACCGAAGAGAAGGTAAGAAACATCGTCATGGCAATGGTTCCCCTTCTTCTTTCCCTTCATCACATCATTCACCCTCTCCTTCCACATCAGGACGTAGTCACAAAAAGCCCAACCATGAGGATAAGGGTAAAGATAAGCAAAATGAAAAACCTCAACGAGAGAGTCAAGAGCGAGGACGAGGGCATTCTAGGGAATCACGACATGAAAGAAGGGAAAGTAGGGAACCACGTAGGCACCATAGATTCCATGAAAGAAATGACAATGAAGAACCCATACTAGTAACCCAAAGTATGTTAGACATTACGGAGGCAATTAGAATACCTACAAGGCACCAGAAAGATAGTCGGATCAAGAGACTAGACATGAATAATATCCCACGGTTTGAAGGGGGATACAATGCTGATCCGCAGAATCACTTACAGGAATTCCACGATGCCTGTGCCTTGCAGAATATTGAAAACGAGTGGCAAAAGTTAAATTTTTTTCCAAGGACACTCATAAAAGAAGCGGAAAGCTGGTACCGGTCCTTAGAATCGAAAACCATTAGGAGGTGGAGTACGATGCTAGAACTATTTAATGATAAATATCAAACATACTCCTGAGTGTCCAACTTGTGTAAGCAGATCCAAGGATGGAAGCAAGGTAATCACGAACCCTTGGATGCTTCCATGGACCGATATTATGCATTGCTACATCGTTGCCTGGGCCATGGTTATGCATAATGGGATGCTCTTGGAATAGATGCCCAAGGGAGACTATCAGAACTTAGGTCCCATGAAGTTCATAGAATGTTGGAGCAAGTAGCTAAGGAAGAAGGAGAGCTATGGAAAAGAAAAAGCGCAGAAGAGTATAACTGTGATCATTCCCTCCGAAAGAGGGAAGTAAGATTCTGTGAGGAAGAGGATGAGTCACCACTCAAAGAGTTGGTGAATAGAAAAACCTTACCGCTTCAAAAGTTGACAACCAAAGTGTCGACTAAGGTAGATCAAATGTGGGACTCCTTAGATAGTAGATTTGAAACTGTTTTGAAAATTTTAGAGGAGTCTAAGGAGCGAAGTAGTGATCATGATAAGAAAAAGAGGAGAGATTCAAACCATGCATGTAACAAGGGTAAGGGAAAAATGACTATCACCGATGAGGTTTTGGACTCTGATACGGACAATGACAGTGGATGTGATGTCTATCAATATGACCATCCTAAGGGATGCTACCCAATAATCTCACATCTACAAGAGTTCGGGGTGTATGCACTCAACCCAAGACTTAACAAACGACAAGCACCTCGAAGGCTACCTTATCCCCAAGGTAGTTCCACCAACCCTTAATGTATTATCCAAGTGGAACTCCACCACAACCTATCGGGCAACACTAGCAGTGGCAATACCCATAGTCATGGGGGATGCCACCGCCTATGTAACAATACCCTTACCAGTAACTAGATCCATATGACTATTACATGCAGCAGCTGATTTCTCCAAGTGACTCTATAGGTCACGTAACCCCACAACGTCACTACCAAGTTCAAGAGTATTTTAGGACTCCCTCTCCTAGAAGGGACACCCCACATGCATACCATCCTCCGAATCCATCCGCATCTCTTATGTCAGTAGTTCCACTACCACCCGCTCCAATGATGCAAGGGGAACTCCCCACTCAACCGCAGCAACGTAATGCTACGAGAGTTGTAAACCTTCAACCCGCTTCTAGTTCTAACAACCATACAAAGAGAAGATCCTTCTTTAGAACAAACAGTCCAAACAAGCTCTCACAACCACAAG
>MNCI01004529.1:96851-109713 GCA_015680685.1 Gnetum montanum
AAGAAACATACCTTAGTATCAACATTGTGACTTAAAGGTAAAAACCAAACATTAGCAATCAATATGAAAACAATTCATACCATCATGAAGAATGCTTATTATGGGACAAACTTACAGGATGGATCACACACACACACACACATAAAAATGAAGAAGTATAACGATGTTGTAAAACAAAAACTAGAAAAGTTAAAGAAATTTGTAGAATAAAAAGTAGAAAAGTTAAAGAAATTTGTAAAACAAAAATGTGAAACAAAAACTTAAAAGAATTGAGGGCCCCATATGATTAGCATAGGTGGCCATCTCCCCCATGACTGAGTTGTAAGGGAGAGATCCGAAATAATGAGCATTTGTTTGAATTTCGTAGAAGTGCCCAACTTCTCCCAACTGATGTTCTTAGGTTGAGGGGTGGAAGTTGACGACACTCATATTGCAATGTGTCTATGCCTTCGTTATGGGCATGGGTTCCCTTAGTTTGTTCCATGCACATTTTTCTGCTCCTTCGAGCTGTCGAACACGGGGTGTCTACTATTGGTTGTGTGGTTGCTACATACAGGCATCTTTGGTTCAAAGTTTCGTTGGCACACCTGTTACATGGAGGCATTTCCTCCATGTCATCACCCGATGAATCACTGTATGTGATACATGGAACTTTCCTCTTCTCAATCTTTCCACATATGTTTATCTTAGAGATTTTCAAGGAAAGATCGTGGATCCTAAGGCATACGTCTACTGTATTTAGCCATGCCCTTCCCATTATAATCGGGAAGTCCCCTTCGTTGTTGTTCACTTCAAACACCAAAAAATCAGCTGGGTAAGACCAACCACACACAGTGGTGATGATGTCCTTCACCAATCCCAAGGAAATGGTGATAGACTAGTCTGCCAGCTCTAGTTGGATGTTGCTCTTCTTGAGTTGGGGCAGGTTCCAGGTGTGATACATCTCTCGTGAAATTAAGTTGACTCCGGAACCTGAGTCAAGAAGAGCCCTATGTGGTTTATTTCCGGCGATCTGCAAATAGATTAAGGGACTCCTAGGGTCAATTAATTTCTTAGGAAGGTGGCCTACCTTGATCCAGTTAGTTACGGTATGCATTAACATAACTGTATGCGTTACGCTCTGTTGGACTGAAGGGTGCTCCGAAGTGTTAGATGGTGATGGAGGAGTGTACATGGCCTCAACCGCTTGTTATTGTGAGAATTTGTTTGGGCTTTTGGTTCTAAAGTAAGGTCTTCTCTTTTTACAGTTATTAGAACCAACAGCGGGTTGGATATTTACAGCTCTCGCAGTGTGACGTTGTTGTGGTTAAGAAGGAAGTTCCCCTTGCATTGTTGGAGCAGGAGGTGTTATGGGAACTACTTGTGGTGGAAGAGGTGCAGATGGATTAGGAGGATGGAACGAGTGTGAGATGTCTCCCGGAGGAGAAGGAGTCCTTTTGAAGTACTCCTGAACTTGGTAGTGACAGTTGGGGGTTGTGTGACCCATAGAGTCACTTGGAGAAATCGGCTGCTGCACATAATAACCATATGGATCAGGCTGCCGGTAAGGGTACTCTTGTGTTGGCGGTGGCATCCCCCATGACTGTGGGTATTGCCACTACTGATGCTATCCGATGGGCTATGGTGGAGTTCCACTTGGATAATACATTAAGGGTTGGTGGAACTGCCTTGGGTTACCTTGTGGATAAGGTAACCTTCGGGGTGGTTGTCGTTGGTTGAGTCTTGGATTAAGCGCATACACCCCAGACTCCTGTAGATGTGAGACGATGGGGCAACATCCCTTAGGATGGTCATAATGGTAGATCTCACATCCACCGTCATCATCTGAATCAGAATCCTCAGCCACATCAGAGTTAGTGATTTTCCCCTTACCCTTGTTATGTGCAGGGCCTAAATCTCTCCACTTTTCTTACCTTTGTCACTACTTTGTTCTACCTTAGACTCTTCTACAATTTTCAAGACTGTTTCAATTCTTGAGTCTAAGGAATCCCACATTTGGTCTACTTTGGCCGATACCTCAATTATTAACTTTTGGATCGGCAAAGTTTTCCGATTCATCAACTCTTCGATTGGTGACTCATCCTCTTCATCACAAAATTTCACTCCCTTCTTTCGAAGGGAGGGATCGCGGTTGTACTCTTCAGCACTTTCCCTTTTGCGTAGCTCACCTTCTTCGTTTGCTACTTGCTCCAACAAGCTACGTACTTCATGGGCTCTAAGTTGTGAGAGTCTCCCTTGGGCGTAAGTCCCAAGGGTTCTTCTAGTTTCATTCCTTAGCCCATCCACGATGTGGCGAAGTTGATCCCGCTGAGCGTACCCATGGCCCAGGCAACGATGTAACAATGTGTAATAGCGGGCCATGGCAGCATCCAAGGGTTCGTGTTTACCTTGCTTCCAGCCTTGGATCTGCTTACGCAAATTGGACACTCTGGAGTACATTTGATATTTTTCGTTGAACAGTTTTAGCATCGTACTCCACCTCCTAATGGTTTTCGATTCTAAGGACTGGTACCAACTCTCTGCTTCTTTGGTGAGTGTCCTTTGGAACAACTTAAGTTTCTGCCACTCATTTTCTATATTCTGCAAGGCATAGGCATCGTGGAATGCCTGTAAATGATTTTGCGGATCAACATTGTATCCCCCTTCAAACCGTGGGATGTTGTTCATGTTTAATCGTTTGATCCGGCTGTCCTTTAAATGCCTTGTGGGAATCCTAACTTCCTCCGTTATGTCAAGCATACTTCGGGTTGCAAGTAGGGGCTCGTCATGATCATCTCTTTCATGACGCCTGTGATGTCTACGTTGTTCCCTACTCTCCCTACGTCCTTGCCCTTGTCCTATCTCTCGACCTTCCTGTCGAGGTCTTTCATCCTTTTTACCTTTATCCTCACATTTATGTTCATGGTGGTTGCGCCCAGATGTGGAAGGAGACAGTGAGTGATGTGAAGAAGGGGAAGAAGAAGGGGAACCATCGCCATGACGATGTTTCTTACCTTCTCTTCTACTGCTACGGCCTCGATCGTCGTGACGATCAAAGTGCCCATCCTTAGCATGAGCAGTTGTTCCCTCTGTGAACAGCTAGTGTTCACGGGCACCAGAACCAGGGATATTTATCGTTGATCGTAGGTTCTGATACCCTTCCTCCTCACCATCGTTAGGAGGGGGAACATCATTTGTTAAAGAACCCGTGATAAAGGGTTCCTTGTCTCCTATTTCGCTAAGGACATGCAAGACCTTGCCCTTCAACAGTGCATGTTGGCTCTCCTGCCTTAAGTCTCTCATACGTTGGGCATCTATGGGATAATAATCCTTCATGTCAAAATCTTCTGCAATGTATTCCACGAAATGCTCTTGCATGCCAATTTGTACCAAGGCACGGAAAAGCATGCGAGAGATTGATCGATCTGGGGGTAACACAATGTTACCTTGCAAGTCTCTCCACCGCAGTTGCTCATCTTGATGGATAACAAAAGTAAAATTAGGAATATACTCATCGAGATGAGTATATGTCATCCTATATTGTTTAGGACTTGGCTTATTTTGGTTATGCGTTTTATCTTGCCAACTGTCTCGTGTGTGGTCCTTAGGTGGTGAGTTGCTCTTATGAAAAGAAGGCATTTTGATCGGTGTGCTAATTTCACTGTTATATAATTTTTATCTTGATTAACCCAAAGGTTCGTTAAGGCTCACAACGATGTGAGTGATATCCCTTATGTTCTATTCGGCGCACAAACACTTAGTCCTTGGCAATGGTGCCAATGATGAGTGGCGAGATACCCCTACACTCAACCATACGAAACGAGTGTAGCACGCGCGATTCGGTCGAACTCCGTAGACTAAATGCCTAAACGCCCCATGGAACACTTGGGGTTAATCATTTGTTGTCTTCCCAGACTTACTTGTTGTTGTCACGGTGTATGGTTAAGTAAGTCCGAGGTATATGATTTTTTTGGTCTTTTCTGGTTTTATGTCTTCTACGCTAAGAGCAAAGGGTTGAGAAACTAGCTAACTCTAACTAAGGTCCTAAGTCTAAATTAACTAGCGTCAGCATCCGTTCCCACTTAACGTACACACCCTGAACTATGCAACTGTGGCTACCAAACGCTAATCGTTACTGGGATCACCACACGTAACGCACGTGCTTGAAGTGGTCGTACTAAGGCACCTAACTAGCCTAAGTGTGACGAGCAGTCGATTCCTTGACTAGCCGTACACATCCGTAGATGCTCGTAATCAAGTCATACTCGTCCCACGTTCTAGGAGACAAGCAGGAGAGAATCTAATCACGATGAGTAGCCGATTCCTTGGTTAACTATACACATTCGTCAATGCTCGTAACCAAGTCATACTCATGCTGCGCTAACAACAGGTAATAAATAACATGTAAGAAATAACAAATAATAAACCTATTCCATGCACTGCAAGGTTTATCCACAAAGCTCGTCTTTATTGCCTTACACAACTTGCGTTAAGGTACAAAGCTACTCGAATAAAGAACCATTCACTTGGGGACTCTTACTGCGGGCACATGGAAAATATTCTATCTCTGGGGTGATCAATCCTTTAGAGCTTCGCTACTTCTAGCCTAGGATGAGAAATGAGGGGAGTGCCGCCTCTTATTTATAGATTTGGCAACGGACCACGATATCGTGTATGCGATATCGCAAGAGACGATGCGATATCGCATGGGATGCGATATCGTGACGGCCGTGATATCGCGGTGCATGCGACATTGCGTCTCATCAGACAGGGAGATAACTCTCAAGCCTACGCTTCAAAAGAATGTGGTGCCTTGGATGCTCCCTTTGAGCTCCTTATATATTGTTCAAGTTACAAAAACAAACCCAAAATTAGAAAAGAGAAAAAGTAGTTTATTTTGGTGGGAATAGTACCAAATATAACATAGACACAAATAAAAATATAACAACGTGAAGCAGAAACATCCAAAAAAAATTAAGGGAAAAGTAGATTTGACTTCATCCACCTCACATCACAAATAAAAATATAACAACGTGAAGCAGAGACATCCAAAAAAACGTGAAGACATCCAAAAAAACGTGAAGACATCCAAAAAAAAATTAAGGGAAAAGTAGATTTGACTTCATCCACCTCACATCCCGAGCCACGTATATGTGACACCTTGTCGCGCAATAATCAAAAGGTGGATAACGAAAGTTCAAGACGGTCCTGAGCCACGCATGCCCCATGCATAAAAGAGAGGCAAACTAATAAAGCAGGTACATTAAATATGTCCAGCAACCACATGCTGGCACACCATATGCGGATCAACCCTTGAGTGGGCCTTATATCTCTTAGCGGTTTAATTGTTTCCCTCATTCTGCAACAAAGCATAAGATGTGGAGATGTTGCTAACACCAAAAAACCATCTGGTTTCTGTTTGAACGGAACCGCTGTCAACAAAACAAGAAGTTGAGTCGCTCTGGATCTGAAACTGAACTGAATCTGAGATAGGGCAATGGCGGAGCAGCAACAGAAGAGATTTCATGCACTGCTGCTTCCGTTCCCTGCGCAGGGGCACATCAATCCGTTCATGCAGCTCGCCCAAATTTTGATGCGCAGGAATTTGTACATCACCTTCGTCAACACGGACGTTAACCACAGAGTACTTAAGCCGGAGTCCACCGAGGATATCCGTTTCGTGAGTTTTCCGGACGGACTTCCGCAGGAGCACGGGCGACTGCACAACTTGCCCGACTTCTGTGAAAGGTTTCTGCAGGCTGCAGCGACGCCTGTGGAAGAAATTGTGCAACAGGCGGTGCCGCCTGTGGATATGCTCATCTGCGACACTATGTACTTGTTCGCGCAGGATGTGGCCGACCGCCATGGCATTCCCCTGGTTCTCTTCCGCACCACCAGCGCTTGCGGTTACTCCGCCTACTGCAACACATCTCAGCTTCTGCGTAACGGCTACCTCCCTCTTCCCCTCGAAGCCGGTACCGTATATCCATTTCTGTTATCCCTTTCTTCATCGCATAAAAATAAAGTTTTCACATAAAAATGAAGTGGTTTTGTCTTAAGCTTAGTGGTAAGAGTTCTCGGTTTTGGTATTTAAGGCAGCCTTTGGTTAAACTACTTCTTTGATAAATTGAATTTGTTAATTTTAATAGCAATTTGGGTAAAGGTTACAGTAATTTTGCTTAAATAAAAATCATTTTTATTTTTTATCTATATCAATTTTGCTTAAAATACAACTCAAATTTGCTGGTTGATGCAATCAATTTGGCTGGTAGTACAAATTTAGTCCATTCAATTTCACTTACGAATGAAAAATACAGTTATATCTATAGTTACAAATGCAAAGAAAAGCATTCAGATCTATCCAAACTTACATCATTGTTTGTACAGCTCTGAAAACAAATTTTAGTTGAATTTTGAACAAAATTGATATCGATTAAGATTGAAATTTGTTTTTGTTTAAGTAGTTATCGAAATTGCTTTTTACTTTAATAAAATTGCTTTAGATTTTTAAAAAGTAGTTATCAAACATAACAAATTCAGTCGACCAAAAGAGAAAGGAATTGACCAAAGGAGAAAGGAGTAAGTCGGACTCTCGCTGAATTTCTGTTCCTTTTTTATTCCCTTAAACATCTGGTTTCAGAACCTATCTTGGAAGGTCCTTAAAAGTCAGAAAAGCCAGTCTCTGGAATAGACTCATTTGGAGGTGCGCAGAACTCGTCAAAGCCCGGTGAGCGGCGACAACACTCAGTAAAATTGCAGCGTTAGCCAATTTTTCTACTTTTAAACCACAGAATTTCTTTACACGTTGGTATATAAATTAATGGGAACCGAAGTTGTAAACGTCCATCGCAAGGCATACAAGAATGAAACAAGCAGATAGATTAATGATTGTTTGTATTATGCGATTTCAGTTGTCTTTCAAGGTATTTTGTCGTTTGATTAGGGTTTTACACGGAAGCATTTGGTAGGGCTATATAGAATAATTGCCACTGGAAACATGTTTCAAATTCTTAATTTCAGCTTCGAGGATAATAAGCTAGTGCAAAGTAAATTTGGATATTCAAAAAATTAGTCAGACAAGTAAGAGCTATAAATAATTTATAATAAACAAAGAGGTGGAGAGTAGTTATGGATATTAAAATACGATATATTGGTGATTGTTTATGGGTGACCAGGCTCGCGGGAAGCGGCAATGGAGGAATCAATAGGATGCATACCTGGACTGGAGTCGTTGCGGGTGAAGGATCTTCCCACCTTCCTCCAAACCAGTGATGAATTGGACTTTTTCTTGCGTTTCTTCGTAGAAAGCGAGAAGCGAATGGCGCATGGGCGCCCAAGCCTGGTGCTGATTAACACGTGGCAAGAGCTGGAGGCGCCGCTACTGCATCGTCTAGAGTTGCAGCTGGGCGTAAAACTGGCGGCCATCGGACCCATGCTTCTTCACGAGGACCCCCAGCAGCAGCAGAATAGCTATCCGGTTAGTTGTACATTGCTATCACTGTTGTTGTTGTATTGATGATTATTATTTAAAGACCGACAACTTGGCGTATCGTATACAGGGCTCTTTGTTTTCAAGAGATGAAACTCCGGTCTTCCATGCAGTAAGGGTGTCCCACGTTAAGAGTGCATAATCCTCCCAGGATGAACCTTGGCGGCTAACTTTTTTACTAGACATGGAAACTCGAGTTGTTAGTAAAACCTTCTTTGTACGAGAGAGCCTGTCATGACACAAATAACAAGTCTGGTGCGACAGCACAACCATCGAATTTACATCACATCTAGTGGGACAACCCAATCTTTCTTTGAAAAAATAGGGCCTACCGCCGCTGCGTTTCTGCATAAAAAACTTAATGCAAGGCTACCATTCCATGCTTATGCATATCATTCAGTGTTCTTGGGTCTTTCCCTGCTTCTTTGTTTTTGAATTTCCACAATGCAAGTTCACATGCCCGTAGATTAAAAGGTTCACATGCATGCTCACATGCACGTTAAAGACCCATGTTGTAGCATTAAAGAGTTCACATGAATGCAGGCTCACATGTGCATTAAAGACTTCTTCACTATAATCGTAAAAGTACGTGCACACATGTATGCATACTCACTTTTGATGTACATGCATTGGTAGAGCATTAAAGGCTTTCTACTGTAACACCATACCAAATAAGAATTCCCATAAATGAGGCCTTTAAAAATTTAAGATTGTAGTAAATTTATTTTGAAGAAAATCAGGAAGAAAAAAATTTACAGCAATGTAGAAAAGTGGGGTCTTTATAAGGAAATTTTGCTAAAGGAAAAAAAGTAAAAAGCTTCAAAAAATTGATCATAAGAAATTGTAGAGCTTTTAGAATGCAAAAAAATCTTAGAGCCTTATCAAAGAAAATCTGCCGCGAAAAACAAAGTGGGAAGCTTAAAAAGAACAACCAAAAAAATTACAAAGCATCTGGAAAGCCGCAAAAAGTTTAAAAAGCTTTAAAAGGAATTGAATCCGTAACCTAAACTTTAATTATCTATTGCTTCAACGCCAGTTTTCGGACCCGCTTAATCAACCCCGTCTTCTCACGGCACACCCTTAAAAAGTCAGTGCCTGTGAACCCTGAAAAAGCAGGTGCACAGTGGCACACCCTTAAAAAGGTACGTGATATTCGTTTTTTGGGATACTTTTCGTTGGTAGCGTAACTACATTTTTCAAAAGATGCAAAATTTTGAATTATTCGAAAATGCGACCGTAATATCGATGTATTCTTAGACGGATCAGAAGAGCGGGAGCTTATCTTTGTGGAAGGAAGACAAGGAGTGTATGGAATGGCTGGACAGGCAGCAACCGGGGACGGTGCTGTACGTGAGCTTGGGGAGCATGGCAGCGTTGACGAGGGAGCAGATGCAGGAGTTGGCATGGGGACTGGAGGCGAGCGGCCATCCATTTCTGTGGGTGCTGAGGCCGGACCTTGTGCAGGGCGGACAATCGAAAACGGCGCTGGCTTTGCCGCCCGACTTCGTACGGGAAACGACAGCACGGGGACGCGCCTGCTTCGTGAGGTGGGCGCCGCAGTGGCAGGTGCTGAGGCACCAGGCGGTGGCAGCGTTCCTGAGTCACTGCGGATGGAACTCGGCGTTGGAGAGCCTCTGCGCGGGGGTGCCCATGCTGTGCTGGTCGGTGTTGGCGGAGCAGCCCACGAACCGGCGCTTCATCGCTCATGTGTGGAAGGCCGGCCTGGACATGGTCGACGGCCAAGACGTGCGGCGGGAGCGCGTGGCCGCGCTGGTGAAGCAGGTCATGGATCCGTGCCATCCCCAGACCCTGCTCGCTCGCTCCAACGTCGCCCACCTCAGCCGCACCGCCTACGCCGCCGTATCCCAAGGAGGCTCTTCCCGAGCCAATTTGGAGCTCCTTTTTGATATTGTTGAGACGCACGCACGCACGCCGTGACTCTGGTGCCAAGATAACTGCCGATGTTGCCGCCTCCAACCTTGCAACTTGTAATAACGTCGAATCGGAATAAAAGAAAGACAATTTCATCGCCTCATGTTGCACGGAAAACCGTAACAGATGTTGCAGAAGGACATGGTTCACGGACGGCTGCCCTTTCCTATCTGCTGTGATATATACATAAAAGAATCTGATTCGTGAGGAATCGGGGATTCGTGATTCTGAGCGAGGAATCAAGGGTTCGATTCTGAACATGTTTGGGTACGTGTGCCTCAAGAAAACAATTAAATATATTAGTTTTTTTTAAATTAAATCTCATATATCAGAAAAAACATTGTAGAATATAGAACAAGTACAATGTAAATCCAAAATATTTTTAATGCTTAATTTCCGGAAGATTTCAATATCACCATTACACTTAAGCAAAAAAATTTGCAAAGGTATGGAGGGCATCGAATCCATTTCCTTACTCAAGAGCCATAATCTGCCTAAACAAATAATTTTTGCAACAACCAAAATGACAGCAATAAAATGAAACTCTTTTGTTACTCAATCCAATCTTTTTAAAAATGAAATTAAGCCTCAAGCCTCAACGAAATTTATAACAAATCACGTTTACTAATACTTTTGTTCAACGACAATGTGTGAGTAGTGCCATAGGGCCATGTTGAAGACAACCACATTACAAGAAGATACAACTTAACTAAACTAGGCACAGCCGAGTAACTCACATCACCTATGGTGATTGAAAACCTTTCGAACTCACCTCACCTATGGTGATTGAAAACCTTTCTAACAAGGGGGAATTGGCACTAGCCATGATGAAGGGAAAAGTAAAACCAGAGCACCATGAGCTTGCATATGGCCATTGGCCATGTGCTGGTGGGCTTGGTTGGCCCATAAGCAAACAGATTTTTAAAAAAAGTTGAACAAGCATCCATCCATCATGGTGTTCATGACTCATGATACATGACGATGACCCTGTTTTGTTTTTTTCTTTTTTGAGCAGAGACAATAGAAAAAGAGCAAGAAACAGCAATGACCTTTCACGCTCCCAAAGGCCAATCCATGCAAATGCGTGAGTCATAGTGGAACCTTTCACGCTCCCAAAGGCCAATCCATGCAAATGCAATGTTTACCTCGCAGGCCCCGTTCCAAACTTGATTTCCGTGTGACCCAAACTTGGCCCTACGGCCTTCGGTTACCAAAGTAGCGCTTTTGTGATTTCCCTGTGTTTGTTTATTCATTCGTACTCCCTGTTTTCTGTAGTCTGTGTTATGCCGATGCCATGAATCTTGATTGCTTGCTGGCCACTGAAGTTTCTGGGAAGATTCACAGCACGAGAAGACAGGTATGATTTTAATGCACAATGCAGACATCCAACAAGGTAATAATAATATGAGGCAAGGCAGGGCGACCATTTCAATGTATATGTACAGATCCAGACAAAATTTCATTGGAAATTATGAAATACGTACCCATTGTGAATTTAATGCTCTTCTATACGGGCTCCCGAATCCAACACAAACAATTCGTGAAAAGTTATCTGGAATCACTAATCTCCGGCGCATAGGCTGTGATAAGTTGCTCAAGTAGTTCGGTGAGTCTATGTGCAAGGATAGGTTATTCTAGTAGTTCAGCTGTTGATTGAGATATTGAAATTCAAACCTTTTTTTAACAATATTTATCTTTAAGAAATATAGTCTAATTAAAATTACTTACTTACCAAAATATAGTGTAATTAAAATTACTTACCAAAATCAAATCCATATCTTAGAATCTTAAAAAAAAAAGTGTCTTACTCCTATGTTAACACCTCATTATACTGTTAAGCAAGATGGTAAAAAGATGGACATGGTTATATTTGGCATTCTTAGTAATCATTATACCAATAAATTAGCTGCTATATCATCAAGGGTGTTGGACCTCAAAGAAATCTATATATATATATATATATATAAATTTAAAGCTCCAAATCAACAAAAATGAAAGGCCTAATGGTTTTGGGAATTCCTTTGAGGTTTTCATCCTCACAACCAATCTTGAAAAACCTCTCATTTGGGGTAGGAAAAATCAAACATTTCATGAAAAGGTTAACATTAGGTGGAGGGGGAAGAAACCCTACTTTGTCAATAGAATCAACATTATCAAAAGATGTTATCTCCATATCTTTATCAATAGATGCAACTAAATTATTAATTGTTAAAATATCTTGAACATGTTGTTCATTTTGAATGTTTGCAATGTAATTGCCAATGGATAAACTTCTTTGATGTTTTTTTATTATGAAAAATTATTTGAAAGCCATCTGAATCAATTATAGGTGTTGGACCTGGGAAATTTGATTGCTAGAACAAAAACCAAAATATCCTAAGCATCGCAATAGTTTTAGCCTCAGATCCCAAGGGCCTCAGGAAATCCGATCCAAGGCACCCTAGATGGTTTGGCTGGTCACCTAGGGACGTACAAAAGTGTAAAGAATGTCATATAAATGTAAATGTAAACAAAAACGAAAATCTAAGTGGAAAATGGAATTGCAAACTTGGAATGGAAAATGACACAAAATGGAAAAGTAAAATCAGATCTACACAATAATGAACTACAACTTTATTAAAAATGAAAAATAAAGTTGCAGGTTCAAAAAGTACAGATTTTGTGATGTGTACACAAGAAGTTGCCTAAAAGAGCTTGAAGTCCATTGGAGCCTATGGTCTACACTTAGAACTCCACGATTTGGATGCTTCCTAGCTCTAGTTTCCAACAACTCTGCACTAGTTTCCACCGGGATTAGCAATTTGTGGTTACTGGTTGGTATTCTACCTTTGGTGCAATGGTATTACATGAAAGTCACTATGCGCATAGTCTACTACCAAAGGGATTACAAGGCTGCAAAGGCTCTTGGTTGCAAAATGCTTTTTAGGCTATGGAAAATGCTCAAAGTTGGGAACCGAAATAAGGTGTTTACATTTGGATTTTATAGATATGGAATTGCTATTTTTGGGGCTGCAGATCACTGTCATGATTGCTAGTAGATTGATGTCAATTTGCATGTTACAACGGTTACACTTTTTAGCGTAGTTGCCATTTATAGTAAGTTTGAAATACACCATAGCCACCAAACCCATTGGTTTACTATAAATAGTAAACTGACTTTGTGACTACACTAACACCATCCCAACTACGTTGGCCTTGGTAGACTAGTTGGAGTTGTTGGGAAATGTTAAAAAGTATGGACATTTATGGAAAACGTTGGAAATTGTCGGAAATGTTGAAAACTACTAGAATTGATGGAAAAAGTTATCTACGTTGGCCATGTTGCAAGTGCCAAAGACTTGGGATGATAATGCTTCTCACTATCGGGAATATGGAATATGCTGCAAATTCCAAAATGGAAAATCCCAACAGTTCCAACACTACATCTACACTAGGTTTTGGTGGTAACTACATTGGGTTGAA
>MNCI01004529.1:110361-120804 GCA_015680685.1 Gnetum montanum
GGGGGAGGGGGGTGGGGGCGTAGATGGTTCTAGCGTAGTTGAGACTATACGCCTACAAGAACCCATGAAAATGCTAATTTTGGCCATCCCCAAAGCATTTTCAGCCTTTCCAAGCCCAAATATAAACATGAGGCACCTTTTTCCATTTGGGAAGTGAGGTAATAACAACTTTTGAGGTATTTTTCAGCCCCCAAAAGCTAAAGTATCCAAGATTATAGCTCATCGACTACAAATATTACATTTACAATAAAAACATATCTCAAGTTGGGAAATGAAGGTTACAACTTACCACGTGAATTTTTGGTGGTGATGAACGTTTACAAAACACCGTTGCAAGTCCATCACCAACATTCCCTCTCAATGCTTAATTTAGTAGTGTCAAACCATACCAAAGAGTGCTTGTGATGATGATGAAATAAGGTTATGGTAAGGGTAATCATTGGTTAAAGGGAAATGGTTATGAGAGTTAACAATGAGTTCCAAATGTTGACATCATGGCTACATTCATGGCAATGATACTTTGATCAATTAATGTGGTCTTGGTGCTTTGTCCTTTGAAATGTTGGTCACTTGACAATGTGTTTGAGAAACCAACATTTTGCTCCAAGGCTTCTTTGGCCATTAGGCTCCTTCCTTTACATGTTCAATGCCATTGATTTATTTCTTTTGGTTCTCATTGGTCATTTGCCTTCTTGGTAATTTGCTTCACCATTTTTTTTTTGTTGGGGTAAAACCTTCATTGGGTTTTATTACCAAGGCTAGTTTTGATTTGGTTTTTCCATTGAATGAAATGTATTACACTCAATGCTTAACAGTGAAGCATGGCAAAGGGATATCATATGGCCATAAAGCATGAATGCCAAACATCGGCCATCATTTTCATTTAGGGTGAGGAAGGTTATAATCATGCTACAGGTTGGGCGCAAGGGGTGGTAATGATAATGATGTGGAACAAACACTCTTGGTGCAATAGGAAAAACTCACCGAATCTTATGCATCGAGGTCACATGATGACTTGCTACCATAATGAGTTGTACCTCCATGACATCTTTAGGATTCATCCTACAAGTACAATTCCAAGAGAACAAGAAAACCAAACCAAAAGATCATGTTGTTACAATACAATGCATAAGGCCATACAAGATAATAAGTAAACTAGGTTATCCATAGGTTACTAGTGTTACAAAATTTCATAGTTCATTTGTTGTGCAAAAAGAGGTCATGTAGGCTCTCTTGTTATTAGTTATCGATGTCAATTTTTAATCTTTATTGGCTACATGTAGTAGGGCTTTAGATAGGAATGATTGATCAAACTAGCTAGCTCATTCCCATTCATATCTACTATCTTGAAGGCTCTATTGCCATAGGCCTTAGTGATTAAGAAAGGTCCTTTCTAGTTGGTTGAAAATTTGTCTACATGCTCATGGATAACTTTGAGGACCAAGTCTATTTCCATAATCTTACACTTGTTCAGGTTATGGTGGTATTGCTATTTTTACCTTTCTTGGTATTGCCTAACATGAGCAAGCATGCACACATGTTGCTCCTCCATTGAGTCCAGGTCCATGATACACAGCTCCTTGTTCTATTCATCGTTGATAAAGTCCACTAGGGAAACTCAGAGCGATGGCACCTACAATTCAAGAGGTAAAACAAATTTAGAATCATAAACCAAGCTATATGGGATTACACTAGTTGTCATTCAAAATGTTGTTTGGTAGATCCAAAGTACATGGACAAGCTGCTCATGCCACTTGTGTTTGCTATTGTTCAACATCTTCTTATGCAAGTTCATGATGGATTTATTGATTGCTTTAGCTTGTCCATTGGCTTAAGGATAGTATGGTGATGAAAATGAATGCCTAATGCCTAGGTCATGAAAAAGGATTTTTGTTTCTTGGCTGCTAAACTATGGTTCATTATTCGTGACTATGATCATAGGTATGCCAAAATGGATTACTATGTTGTCAAGTATGAATCTACAGACTTGTTCAAATGTTGTCCTTCGTAGGGGAATAATTTTAACCCACTTTGTGAAGTATTTGGTTACAATGATGATAAAGTTATGCCCTACAGAAGACTTAGGCATTATAGGTCCAATGATATCCAACCCCCACCTTGAAATGACCAAGTTATCTAAGTGATGTGCAACTCAATTGGTGGTACATGTATAAGGCTGCTATGCCATTGGCACATGTTGCAAGTTTTAACCTTCTATAGGCAATTGCTTTCTGTATAAGGCTAGTAATAGCCTAGCCATTTAATCTTAGTAGCCATGGCTCTAGGTTCTATATGTCTACTAAATATGCCCTTGTGGGCCTACCCTAGGACTGTGCAAGCTTCAATTTTATCCAAGCACACTAACAATATGCCATTATAGGACCATTGACATAATGTGTTATTGCCTACTATGACATACTTTTTTGATCATTTACACACAATGTCCTTTTGAGTAGCAGTTAGGCCTTATGAAGGTTCACCATGCCTAAGGTAAAACTTGATATTGTCATACCACTTCTTTAGGGGGGGAGGGGTGCAGTATGAACTATGGCCACAAAGGTATCCTCAATGCTTTGCATGATGGAAACGGCATAGTCCACAATCAAGGTGGAAAAATTTCTAAACACAACTGGTATCACACTAAGGGCTAGCATTACAATGACATTGACTATAGTGTTCTCGATTCAGGGTACATGTTGGATATTGATGTCTATAAATTATTGCATTAGTTTCTTTCCTAGGTCACATTAAGGTTGTAAATATTTGGCTTTACATGCATAAACCTCGGTTACTTGGTTAACGACAAGTTGTGAACCACCTTTGATGATTAAGCATCTTCTTCCTTGATCACGAGTTACCATTATTTCTCTAATCAAACCCTCATACTCTGCTATATTGTTGGTACATGGGAATTCAAAGCGATAAGCAAAGGGTTGGATTTCATTAGATGGGAATGTTATGATGGTAGTGGCACTGGCCCCATGGATAGTTGAAGCTTCAGCAAAGTGCATGACTACCTCATAGCCCTTGGATACATTACTAACAATGTTGATGTGTTCATCAGGGAATTCTGAGTCAATGGCTACATGGTCTTCTACCAATGAAATAGTAAGTTGTATGGCTCTAGCTTGACCCTTCATTAAGGCTTGAGAAATGTAATGAAGGCCAAACTCCACTGTTATGGCTTTCTAATGGGCTATTCAGCTACTCTCATAGATGTTGGTTATTATTGATCTAAGCACATTATCTTTGCAAATGACATTGACTTGGCTTCTAAAGAGGTAGTGTCTCCACTTCTTCAATGAGAAGACTAGTGCTAGACAATACTTCTCCACTTTGGTGTATTTGGTCTCTTGAGCAACTAATGCATGGCTTGAGTAGTCTATGAGTAACTCTACTCCATTGTCGCACTTCTAATAGAGTAGAGAGGTAATAGACATGTTAGATATGACAAGGTAGATGTAAAATAGTTTATCCTCTTGTGGAGGATAGATTATTGATAGTTGTGCCAACTCTTGCTTAAGATTTTCAAAGGCTTCTTGGCATTGACCCATCCACTCATAGTAAACTCCTTTCTTAAGCAAGTGTTGCATGGATTGTAACTTATCCATAAGCCTAGCAATGAACCTATTGATAAATTGCAACTACCTTGTAGTCCCTAAAGCTTCTTAAGGTTAGTTGGTGCTGCCAAGTTGGATATGGCCTTAACCTTATTAGTATCGATACGTATTCTTGCCTCAAATACTACAAAGCCAAGAATCTTAGTGATGTTGACACCAAAGACAGACTTCTTAGGATCAAGCCTAAGCTCATACTTGAGCCATCATTTAAGTACAAGCTCAAGGTCACTTGCATGGTCCTTGGCCACTTTGGACTTAACAACTATATCGTCTACATAAGCATTGAGAAAACCTAGCATATAATCACTAAAGATATATGTCATAGCTCTTTAGTAGGCTGCTCCTGCGTTCTTCAGGCTAAAGGACCTCATAGTGTAAGAAAATGTACTCCAAGGGGTTATGAAGATCATACTAAGTTGATGTTCTAGGTTAATCCTAATCTGGTTGTATCTCGAGAACCCATCCATAAAGGATAACAAGGCATGCCCAACTTTAGTATTGATAAGTTGGTCAATACTAGGAAAAGGAAAGTCATCCTTGATAATGACCTTATTTAGATCTCAGAAATTGATGCAAATGCGAATACTCCTATTTTTCTTAGGGACTACCATTATGTTGGATACCCATTATGTGTAATCAACAGCTCTAATGAAACCAACCTGGTATAGCTTTGTGATTTTATCATGAACTGCTAAGGCCAAATCAAGTCTAATTTTATGAACCTTTTTCTTAATTGGTCTAGTGCTAAGATCAAGTATGATATTATGTTGGACTAAATGTGGGTCTAGACTTGGCATATCTTCATATGACTAGGTAAAGACCTTAATGTTATCTTGTAGGACTTTGATGATGTCTTGAGCTTGTTGAGGTTCTAGTGATGTACTTAGTTTTAGTGTTTTCTTCTTGCCACTATGTGTTTTGACAAGAACCTCAACTAGAGAGTTTTCAATAATGTCACCAGCCTGAAGGTCAAGGGTTTTAACTAGGTTTTTAGGCCATTCTAGAGGCTTCTCTATAGAGGCTATGTAATTGGTGAGACTCTTAGGCTCAAGATCTAGGCAATTGGGATCAATACACCATTCAACATCACCATGGGATCCACTTAGGCTCATAGGCAAGGTGATTTGCTTCTAAGTGTCCATACTCCAATCCTGCATGTCAACCATAAGCACATTAAGTGGCACCTAGGTAAAAATGAGTAAATAAGGTTAAAATGATACAAAATACCTTAGTAAATATGCAAACACATGCTATTCTGATGTCAAACAAAATGCAAACAAGGCCAACCAAGTATCTGGGATGTAGATGAAGATAAATAAGATGGAACAAAGGAAAAATAAAGGTAAATAGAGGTCAAAACAAGTTGAAACACCATAAAAATATAAGAAACAAGGCTAAACATAGCCAACAAAGGTTAATGTTTGCTAGTTCAAGGCCTTGGTAGGTCATGTTGATAGTTATAGGCCTTGGTAAGCCTTGGTTACATGGTGTCAAATAATGGTTAGAGATGATCAAACCCCATCACTTAACACCAATCAAAGGCTAAATAGGGATCAACAGAGGTCATAATAGAGAAAAAAAAGATAAATGTGGTGAAACTAACATGATGCAGAGGCTAGATGAGCTCAACTAATAGTAATGAAGGTCAAAAATGCATCACAAGATCAAAGCAAGTCAAAACACCATGAAACAAGGTCAAATCCATCAAAATTGAATACATGTGGTAAAACTTGGCCAATATTGTTCAAATAGGGTTGGATTTTGCAAGTTTTAGGCCTTAGCGAGCCATGGTATGAGGCTACAAAGTTTCTATGGGAGTTTGGACACTAGAGAGGGTCATTCTGGGGCTGTATTATGATAAATTTGACACTTTTTCTTATGACTATGCTGGGCTATACTAGTGACTACGCTGGCCTAGTGTTGTCAACACTCATGGGAACTTTCCCAAGCTCAATATGGTTACTTTCAAACTCTTGATGGTCTAGACGACTAGCATAGGGTGTTGGTACTAAGGATTAACAAGTTTTAGCTTTGTTTCCTAGCTTTTAGAAGCTTAAAATGATGTTTCCATTTGTGACTACGCTAGAACCAATGTAGTTATGGTAGGCCCTAGCATAGTCACATGGAATAAATGACTTCACAAGGTTTCTAGGTTAGGATTAGCACTCTATTAGCTTCCTTGGTCAATGCAAGATCATTGGAGGATTGAATTGGTTATTTAAAGATCCAATTTGGGCAACGGAAGTGGGTTTTATGGGATTTCCCATTTGACTACCTTGGGCCAGCATAGTCATGCATGGTGTTAGTGTAGTCATGGAAAATTTGATGTTTTCAAGGTCAAAATAGAGTGGAATTATAGTTGGATGGAGTGGAACAGGGTTCTTGGCTTTTGAAGTTAGTTTTAGACCATTCTAAGTGGTATATTACTAGTTCATGTTGTCACAAAATGGGTTCCTACTGTGACTATGCTAGGCCAACATAGTCACAAGCCTCCCTAGTATAGTCATGCATGGGAAATGATTTTTTGTGAGCCTTAGGATTCAATCAACCATGCTAATGGACTCTCAGGGTCACTGGCTAGGGTTTTGTTATCAAAGTTATCAGTTTTGGTTCTTGCTTGGGTGTTGGAATGGCCAAATATCCCTTGACTAGGTTGGCATGCAATCCCCAATGTTGTTGAGAGGTTTGAGGTGAAAATTGATGGATTTTGGCCCATTTCCCAACGTTTTTAGGTCTCATCAAGCTCCAATAGAGTTCTAGGTCTTTTTGAGGATCGATGTTGGCTATTTCTAAGTTATTTTTGGCTTTTCCATGTTGACTACATTGGGCTACACTAGCGACTACGTTGGCCCAGCATAGTCATGTAGTTTTCCAGCATAGTCATGCGATTTAGCATGAAAAGTAGTGAGTTCTAGCTTAACTCAAAAGGTTTGATGATCCTAATATGCTTTGGTAAGGTCTTGCAGTTGGAAATGGTGTTTTGGTGATTGGATTTAACTTGTTTTAACTCCAACATGTGGACTACGCTAGGCAACACTAGTGACTACATTGGCCTAATGTAGTCTTGTAGTTTTCAATGTAGCTAACATGCTTAAGATAGACAATGGTGAGTTTTGTGGTCTTCGCAAGCTCTAGTAAGGTCTCAAGGTTTGCCAAAAGTGAATTGGGATTATTTGTGATAAATTTTTGCTAATTTTATGTGGACTACACTAGGCACCACTAGTGTAGTTGGGGTTGGGAAATGCCAAAAATGTAAAAAAGAGGTAAGCTTTGTCTTGGGTTTCAACTTTGCTTGGTTTTGGGATTCCTAGGAAGTGGGTTTGATTGTGAAATGACTTATTTCAGTCTTCCTAGGTGGACTACATTGGGAACCACTAGTGACTACATTGGCCTAGCATAGTCACCCTTGGGAAATGCATTTTGAAATGGGAAATGATCAATTTTTGGTTCTATCTAGAGTCTGGCATGTTCCTAAGGTCTCTAGGGATGGATTTGGGCTTGGAAATGATTTTTCTAAGGATTTTGAGTGGACTACACTCGACACCACTAGTGGCTATACTAGCCCAACGTAGTCACACTTGCAGAATGCATTTTCATGAGCTTTTGCATAGATTTTGGTGGATTGGTTAATAGTTTGAGGTCACTGGGAATCGTGGGGAGGTGTGAAGGCTCCAAGATGAAATTTTGGAGGTCTAGCATGGTCTATATGATCAATCCCATCCATCAATCCTATGACTATGTTGGGCCAATGTAGTCACAGGTTTTCATTAGTTTTTGGCCTCATTCGGTGAATGTGACAAAGTTTTGAGGTTGTCAAGAGCTCTCGCTAGGGTTTGGGAGGATGGCATGGGGATTTGGAATCAATTGGAGGCTAGGTGAGCTAGAAATGATTTATTCCATCCTTGACTACATTGGTTTAGTGTAGTCACATCATGAATCTAGTTTGTTGCAAGATTTAATGTCATTCCAGTGCTTGGTGAATTCCCATCCCAACTCCTAACTATTGATCTTGGTGTAGGGCTTTGTGAGTTAATGTTTAGTGGGAATGGATTGACTGAAAGTAGGGAAATGTCTCATATCCCATTTAACTATGCTAATTCAGCATAGTCAGGCCTCAGGCTAGTGTAGTCTCATGAGATGCCAAGTTTTCCCATGAATTTTAATGTCCTGTGTAGCCCATTTTTCCCAGATGTTAACATAGCCTATTCAACTTGGTCATAAGGTTTTTAGCTTGGATAGAAGACTATGGATTGGGCTCTAGAGGTGAATGGCATATGGAACTTATTCCAAGGTTTTCATGGCTTTCAACCCCTAGCGTAGTCAAGCCTAGAAGCTTGAAATCCAAGCATAGTCATGGAATAGGCTTGTTTTCTAGTTTCTAGTGGGGCCCACATAAAATTGGAAAGTTTGAAATTGAATGGATGTCTCACACCTAACATAGTCTAAGTTGCTAATTCCATCACTAAGTGAAGTGATATTTGCACATGGAAACTAAGGTTCCAAGGTGGGTGCCTGGGTTTAAGTGGGTTTTTGATATTTCACACTTGCAAAAGTCATTGTTGCTGCCATCCTTCCTTGTTGCTATGCCCAAGTTGAGAGCTCTATGCCTACCACTACTACCAACCCCAGGATAGTCACAAGCATCCCATCCACTAGTGCTAGCATAGTCACCCAAGCTTGCTAAAATCTAAAGGTTTCCCAATGCTTTCTATGCTAGTCTTCTATAGCATGTTGAGGAGGAAGGCATCCATGAAGAACCCTACCTTGGAGAAGCCAGATGTAGCTATCCATGACCTATCACACCTTTCCCGTCCTAGGATTAGAGAGGATTTCACTACTATTTTTTTTGGGTACACAGTCCCACTTATTTTCCATTTATTCCATCTATTTCATTGATTGGGTTTATGTCATTTGGAATTTCATAAAAATCCCATTGTAGTTTTAGGCCATCTTTATTTTTTTTCAACATTACTTGGTGATGATGTGTGTCTTCTTGAGTCCTATCAATGCAACCTCATCAATGTGGGATTTGATGCATTAATGTGGCCTTGTCAATGTAGTGTCTATTTTTACCTAAAAATCTGCACTCACCTGTTGTGTTTATGGAATCTTTGTCATAGTTGTAGTGGAGCTCTTATAGTTTTGTAATTAGAAAGTTAGAATATTTTCCAAGTACCCATAGTAAAATTCAAAAAGTATACGGATCTTTATTTGAACACTATTATACCTGAGCATGGTAGTGTGTGTGGAAATAAAGATGAGTTTTCTGATAAACCTTGTAGCACTTTGAAATAGATTAATTAATTATTGATGCATTTAATATGTTATGCATCCTCTAATGTTTTAAGTAATTAAGCTAAATTAATCTAGATTAAATAGTGATTAATTAATCACATTAGTACGACCACTTGGAGCATACGCTTGGCTCTTGGTAATCCTAGTAATGCTTAATGTTTGGTAACGTAGTAGCGTTAAACATGTTCAAGATGTGTACAACAAGTGGGAATGGATGCTCATGTTAGGATTAGTTAGGTGTAGCTAGTTAGATTAAATTAGTAATTTAATTATTTTATTTTATTCATTATTCTTTATCCTTAGGTGACTTAAAACAAAAAACATAAAAATGATAAAAATCATATGCCTTAATTGCACGTAACCATATCTTTGCATTTCACAAGTGTAATTGGGAAGACAACAATTGCAATGGTGAGTTTCACTTCCTGGAGACCAGTGTACTTAGAAGGCTATAAGTCCATGGAATTTAATTGGATTGCATGTGAATGCTTAGTGATTCGTATGGTTGGACATAGAGTCTACTCATTGCTCATCATTAGTGACATTGCTAGGGATTTGTAGTTTGATATGTGTGCTATCTAGGACTTAGTGAATATTATTTAAGATTGTTGGAATGAACCCTAAGGTCACAATCATTTAAAAATTTAATAATTACAATTACAATTTAAGCACACACTAAATTTTTCTCCAATCCAAAATATCTTATTCTCATAGGCATGATGATTCAAAACCACTAGTGCCCCAAGAATTCAAGGTGGTGTACACTCATCCAAATGAGTTTGTACCTAATTTCACCTTCATCTTGCATTAGGATGAGAAACTGTGGTGGAGAGATATGGAGGGAAATGTTGTGTTATCTCCTAACTAATCTATTCCTGTGATGTTGCTCTAAACTCTTAAGAGGTTGGGCATTTAGGACCTCCATGATAAATACATTGTGTAGGACCATGACTATTAAGACTACCATCCCACAAAAATACAATGCAAATGAGATTGACAATAGAAGAAGTGTCTTGAAGCTATGAAGGGAAAATAGTTCACTACATTCTTATTCATGTTGAACCAAAATGATAATGAGGATTCTCCATTTGGGGGTTCTTAACATGAAGATTCTCCACCCCTTGACATTAGTGATGGGGGCTTGAACCTATATCTATAGTCCACTATCAACAATCCAGGTTCAGGTAAAAGTGGGAGTCAAGGTAGGGGATTGGGCAAGGATCATGATGACAAAAAACTTGATGATCATGGTAGTGATAAGTAGAGAGGAGGTGGCAGACATCATGGTGGTGGTAGTCTTCCTTCCTCTTCTTCTTCTTCATCTACAAGGGATGAAACTGTGATGGAGGTGAATGACGGGATAATGATTATAGGCCCTGCCATGATTGAAGGGGTAACAAGGATCATCATGATAATGATTATCCTTTTGCTGGCAACTTGAAGCATGCTAAACATTGTAGAGGCAATTAGGATCCCAACTAGGCATATGAAAAATAATAGAATTAAGTAGTTGGATATGAACAATATT
>MNCI01004529.1:120876-137633 GCA_015680685.1 Gnetum montanum
GGGGGGGGTTGGGGTTATATAACTCAGATCCACAAACCCATCTTCAAGTCTTTTATGATGTCCGTGCCTTGTAAAACATAGAAAATGATTGGTAGAAACTTAACATATTTCTTAATGAAACACCACAAAACTTTGCATGTTATAACTAATCTTCATCATGTAGCTTTCACCCCATGAAACTTGAGGTAAAACTTCATTATAAATGTGAAAATTGTAATCCACAATGGGCAATTTCACATACTTTATACTTTTGGGATTGAAAAATGCCTTATAAGTGGTTAAAGCCCCATTCCCCAAGTGAAAAAGGTCACATAGTATTTATATTTGGACCAAGGGGGGAGATCAAAAATGCCTTTTGGAATCCTAAAAAGGGAAATTTGATGGGTTTTATGGGGTGGTATGCATTTTTCTATGCTAGAAACACCTGCAAGGGATAGATCTCACCTACCCCCAGTGTGGAAGGGTGAGGCATTTGGAAACATTCCCCCCTTTAATGTGGAGACCAAATGCACGACTTGGAAACTTTTTCCCCTCAACCTAGAAAGTTTTCCCCTAGTGTGGAAGTTTTCCCTCAACTTGGAAACTTTCTCCCCAGCTTGAAAAGTCTCTCCCCAACATGGAAAATTCAATCCCCTAGCTTGGAAGCCATAAGAAGCAAAATTCATCAATTCATGCATTTAAATGTTCACTAGCCACTTCAACAAGCATGGTGGAGAGCTTAATGTGGAAGATTCATCTCTAGCATGGAAGGTGTGCCCTGGTTACTATTTATAGTAAATAGAATGGCCATGGGGGGAAGACTTACTATGTATAGTAACCATGCAAATTTGGACATCCATCTCACCTAAAGTTGGTAGCTATTTTGCAGCAAAATCACATCAACTTTGTAGCAATATCACATCAAATTTTCAGCCAATTTGTAGCCCCATTCATGGCCCAAGAACCCTATAAAAGCCAACCTCAAACATCATTTAGAGGTTCAAGCAATTTTTCTCATGGTTAAGCAATTTTTGAGGGCATTCAAGCAATTTGGTTCTAGAATTTTAAGCAAGTTAAGCATTTTTTATTTAGTAATTTCAAGCAAGTTTAGCATTATCAAGCAATTTGCATACATACAATTCCACATTTGGGGCATTTTAAAGCACTCAAGAGCTCTTGCAAGTTTCCATACTTGCATTCTCTTGAACCCTAGCATGGAAGCATTATGGCCTTGAGATTTGGTGAATTTCTAGTGTCAACACTACACTTCTAGGATTTTCATACCCTAGCATGGAGCAATTTGGCATTCAAATTTTCCACCTTTCTCACCCCCAACAATGACCCAATTGGTAGATCTAAGGATACAATAGTGAAGGAAGGTTTGATAGCATCAGGAGTGGCTTAGCACCCAGATCATGAAGTAGATCACATCAACTTCAATGGGATTTGAACTCCTACATAAGTGAACCCCCTTTTTTGCTCATCCAAGCACCATTCATACACATTTCTTGAACTTATTCTTTATTCTTTCTCAATAAAGTTTTAAGTTTTGTATTTAAAAAATAAATTTCTTATCTATGCATTATTCGGATCTATTTATATTCCCATGTTTCGCATCTCATAAGTCCTTGGTTGATTTGATGGACTGGCCAAGGTGCCTTGAATCCCATTTTTATTATGGAGGTCCTGGGGATTCAAGCTTGGGGAACTATTTGCATTGAGGATCCTTGGTTTTCATTCTAGCGATCAAGGTTTTTAGTGGCAACCATTTTTCTTGGTGCTAGAAGAAGGATCTTTACCTAAATTATATAATAATATATATTCTTTTTGTTTTCATTTTGGAAGCTTTTTCTTGATTTTGTAGCCAAAACCTTTGAAAAATCAACACTGATCTTTCCTACCTTATGACCAAAATTACAGTGTGGAAGTTGCAAGTGGTTTGTTTTGGCTTTTCATAGCACTTGCTATGAATTTTATAGCCCAAAGCTAGTGTTGATGTCTCCTCCCCCTATTAATTTTCCTTTTTACTACTAAAAATATTTCCTCCAATTTCTAAAGTGGGTGGTTCATCTCTTTCATGAGTTGGCTTCCCCCTGCATGTTGCCCACCACCCCCCTCCCCAGCACAAGCTAAGAAAGCTGGTAGTTGGCTAAAACTAATTTTAGTGGAAAAACACCAACTTTCCCCTTCGGTTTTCATCCTTCCACCCCCATCAACATTGAGGTAGGAGTTGTGAGATTCCCATCATCTCACCCCCTTCTATTCCCCCTCTTCAATACCCAGTGTGGAAGCAATTGTAAGGTTGGTGTTGGTGACGTTTGAAATCAATTTAATGACCAAATCTACTTTTATAGCAAGTTGAAAGCTATTTTCTAGTTTGTAAGGCCAACACTCCCAAGGAATCCAACACTGCCTTTACCCCCCTTGTAGTAGAAACCTCATCGTGGAAGCTATAGGTGGTTTTGATGCTAAAATTTCACAACATCTAATGTGGATTTCTAGAGCAAAGCTAGCATGAAAGCCTTAATAACCATTTAATTTTTGTTGCCACATTTGTTGCCACCAAACTAACATTTGTTTTCATACCAACCAAGCCTACTTTTCTCTCTGTGGTAAAAGTTGGCAACCTGCCAAAACCATCTTTGGAAACTACCAAGTTTTCATTTTGGGTCTTCAAACTTTCATCCCCTCTCTCTAATGCTGAAATAAGAAGTGTGAGATTTCCACTATCTCACCCTCCTTCTTTCCTTCCTTGCCATACCCAATGTAGAGGCAGTTGGGAGGCCAACTTGGGTGAGGCTTAAAACCAATGTTGCCAACATTTCATTTATGGTAAAGGGGTAAATCCCCCTTATCCCTTACTTACTAATTATGGTAAGTACATCATTTTTTGCCATTTTCATTTTCTTTAAGAGTTTTTGAATTCAATTCACTAGAATTTACTCCTACTTTACCATTTATAGCCTATTTTAAAGCAATCCTTAGTAGCATAACCATGTCTTTCCAAAAGTCCACCAAATTGCCCCTCATCCTTCAACAAGCCATGAGGGTATATGATCCTAAAGACCCTGCCATCATGGAGTGTAGGTGATCTTTGAGGATCAAATAGGAGAGTATTGATTTTACAACCATAAATAAAGATCGTTATAACTTCATTTGTGCCAAAATACAGGTAGACAGGCTAATTCCACAAATTAAAGCTAAGGCCAAAGGGGAGTTTTAGCTTATACACAGGGATGAAAAAGAGTACATCCCTTCCCCATATGAAGAAATTCCTCTTAACAATTCTTATTCTAGCATCCTAATCCAATTGATTGCTATGGATGAGGAAGATGACAAGCCTACCTTTGAAGATCAATAGGAAGAGGAGGATGAATTTAAGGTAGAATCGGAGCCTAAAAACCTCCTTGGAGGATTGTTCTAACAAACATCCTCCAAATTCATTGAACCTTCTCCTAATGCTTTTTTTTTCTTCATGGGCATGGTTCCACCATCTTCCAATCCTTCCCACCCTACTATGGTAGATCCCACATTGGTTATAGCCACAAATCACACTTAGACAGCCACAAGCAACCAACTATAGCACATCAATGCCAATTACAACACAATCTTGATATATAAAACCATAAATGGTGGCTTTTACCATTGCAAATCCATTAAATACTCACATGGAATCCACCATAAGACCCCCAACAACACAAGGGTTGCACACAACATTTGTCCCATTTGTGTCTAAAGTACTAGCACAAACATCTTTCTCTTTATTTGGCCCACAAGCCATAACCATAGTGCAACCTTTTCCTTCTTTAATGCAACCTATAACAATGATCCTCCCAAAAAATTCCACAACCTTATGTATAAACCTTGCAAACTATGGGGCCACCGAAAGGCTTGGATGAAGCCTTCCAAATGATCTACGACTTAATGGAGGAGTTGAAGAGGGTTAAAGTCTCTACACACAAACTATTAAGATTATGGACTTCTACTAGGACAATCTCATGAGTCCTATAGTCCCACCCTTAACACTTTCTCCTAGTGTCCCCATTCTCGATTTAGCAATTATAATGAAGAAGGTGATCCTAATGCTCACCTTATTACCTTTCGATCTAAATGTTTGCTCTTGCAGCCATGGCCTCATACTATCATGAGGATTTTCCCTATCTTTAATTAGGAAAGCACTCAATTGGTATTGTGCATTGCCCAAAGGGTCTATATCCTCTTTGGAGAGCTTAGTAGCCTAGTTTGTCAACCACTTCAAGTATAACTTAAAGCCTAACACAACACTTGACCAACTTATGAAGGTTAAGCAAGGGCCCTTAGAGCCCATACAAAAATTCATTTAGCAGTGGAATGGACTACTGAATGAAATACCAGAGCCCATAGTTAAATCCCACTTGTTAGCCATATTCAAAGGAGTAGTTAATGACTTCATCAAGTCTAAACTCTACTACCTTGATCCACAATCTTTGAGCCAAGCATTCTCCCAAACTAAATATATAAAGGATGTTGCGAAGGCCAGCCATGATTCAACCTACATATCATATAAAAACAAACATATTTGAAGAGACAAAGAAAAGAGTAAACAAAACAACACTACTATAGCAACTATAACCAAGGAAACTAAGACCATAAACCAAGGGCCAAAGGTCAACCTGCCCAAGGTCCCCACCAATGACTGCAATAACCAACCATCAACTTCTAGGACCACTACATTGACAATAAGTAGACCGAACTTTGAAAGGAAGGATAGGTCTAAATATACTACATTACCATTAAAATCATATGAGTTAATAGAATAACTATTAAGAAGTGGACACATGCAACATAAACAAATGACTGAAGCCACTCGAAAGAAACACGAGCGACTATGCGAAATATCCAAAGATCCCACTTGGGCAATGAAGGATGATCTTCAATTTCCTAAATACTTCAAGTTAGACCACTTCTACCATTATCACAAACTACTTGGTCATGAGATAAACTTCTACCTTGCACTAAAGGATGACCTACAAAGGATGATAGATAGTGGGGAACTAGCCTTAGATGCTTCTAACCCAGTTTGGCCACAAAACCAGTTGATGCAGGCCTACAAAGACCCTTTGAATGCAAATGATAGATCCTATGTTATTTTAGCATTCAACATCGATGAAAATTAGAGACCTGTAAGAGAACCATTTGTGATCCAAGTACCCCCTCTATAATGAAAAGGCTTCTTCAGCTTCCCATAGCTTAAGATCGCCCTTCATTGTGATAATACCATCATGAATGCCTCTGAGGGAACCTTTTGTCATCAAGGTTTCTTAGCCTAATACAACTCAAACAAGCATAGCCCAACCAAATACACAATGACCTCCTATGGTGGCCAATGCTATTGCCTCTTCCTTACAACCAATGGTTGACAACCAAAAAACTACAACCAACCAAAGGAAGAAGCATAAGCAAAATTCTAACAACAAGGGACACAAGCAGATAGAGGGATAAAAAGAAGTGGGCTCATCAAAGTCCACTCCCATTTTGTCTATACCTATGACCTCCTTTGCCACATCTCCTTCAACCAACAAGCCACAGGAGGACACCAAGGCCCACAATCAAAACAACAAGGAAGAGGCACAATAGCCAAAGCCTAAAGCCACAGTTCACATTTTAGGACTAATGGAGGAAGTAAAGCACAATCAAGGTGGCAAGCCCACGACTAATGACAAAAAATTTCTTAGTGAAATGGACCAATTTAGGCAATCCCTCAAGTATAAAAACATGACCTTAAGCTTATACGACCTGATCATGACTTCCACCACACATCATGAGGCACTAGTTAGAATGTTGACCTCCATACTCATTAGTGAGGGTATTTTTGCTAACGAGAAAATGATCCATGTAGTGATGATTCGTCCATCATCAAGGGAGGAGAAATGAACACCCTTAACATTTTTTAATAGTGAAATTACAGCTAATCCCTAGAATGGCGAAGTGATGAAAACCGCTTTATTCATAACCATACGTGTAAGACAATTTAAAATACATTGGGTGCATGTTGATGATGGAGCTACAACCAATGTCATCCCATGCATCATCTTTGAACACTTGGGCTTATTTGAGCAAGTACAGCCTACAACCATTGTAGTTCTTAAGTACTTTAATGAACTAAAAGTTTCCATCAAGCAATCTATCTCCTTGGATTTTTGAGCTGGAGAACAATTCCCTATAATCACAAACTTCTTGGTGATGGAAGACATACCAGGATTCATCCTGATCATGGGAAGACCTTGGTTGGCTCAATTACAAGTTGTGTCCTTGCCCATCCATCAAGAAATTCATCTTTTTTATGAAGAAGGTAAAATCATCATTCATGGTAATAACATGGCTCCCCTAGCTGTCAACAATGTACACTTAGAATAGGGGTTTGAAGTGGAGCTTTAAGAAAAAATCAAAAAATGACCAACAATGACAATGATAGGTAATGGGATACATTATGGGATGAACTTCCTTTCAACATCATGAGTGAAGGGGATATCATGTACAAGCTTGTGCAGAGTAGCTCTTACTCACTTCCTAATTTTGCAAAGATTAGGAAGAGTGTGTATCAATGAAGTTTACCTTAACCTTCCCATGCCTCTGACCAAATGAAATGATAGCCAAATAGCCTTATTTTTCTTTTGCAATTTATTATATCTTTGTTATTTTATGCACTTAGCCTATGCATGTAACCTAAGTTTATTTGCATTATTACCTATTTACTATAACCTATTTTTATTTTTACTTATGTTTTAAATATTAAAAAAGCGTCTCTTTCAGATACAGTCGGTGATGACCTTAAAATGGCATTCTCATCTACTAAGACATTAAACTAGCACTACAATCCACTAAGATTCTAAACTAGCAATATGGCCTACCATGGTCTTAAATTGGCAAAATTGCATAATTTATGCCCGCAATGGCCTAAAACTAGCAAACCCCCCTTTTATTACCATATCTCTCATTACTTAGCCTATTATCAAATTGATTAGCCATTTGATTTAATAACCAAAAACATTAGCATAGCCATTTTCAAGGTTTAAAACATTTACAATATTACTACTACTATAAATGCATATAGCCAAAATGAAACCAAAATTAAAATTTAAAGTTAAAATGTCCATTACATACATAGCCATAGCCACACTATGTGGTAGAAATGCCAAAGAATAACAACCATTTATAACATAGTCTCGGCTAATCATAGCCATTAACGTAAAAAAAAAGCTAAATTGAAGGAGGCTACTGAGAGGCATCCAAAGGAGCAAGTGGTGGGTCATTCTTGCCCTCACTGCTTAGGCTACCAATGTCTTCTGAGGCTTGAAATGCAACAACATATAGCCAGTTAGTAACCCATGGCCAAAATCATGACTTAAAATAAAGAATAAAACATAGAATATATTGAACCTATAGAAATTCTAGTCGCATTACTTCTAGGGGTAGATGGTGAAGGCCTTCCTCCAAATGATGAAGGATTTGGTCCTCCATCATGTTGATCTAGTCAAAATTCCCAAGATCAACACTAGAAAGGATGCCAAACCTATCTATAAGAGTTCAAGTAGGAGGCTCATGAGTAGCAGCAGCTGTAGAGGTCTCACCTACAACCATGGTGATCTAAAGAGTAGGGGATTGATCCACCTTGAGAGTACTTTCAAAACTTTGATAAGCACTCTCTACTTGGATTCCCTAAATCAATAGCTCTCTCTTGCACTGTTCATTTGACTCCTCTTTAATCCCCTTTAGGTAGGCCCCCATGATCAGCCTTATACTAATGCTTATGGACCTTTTGTGTCTTTCCCCACTCTAGGACCCAAGTGCAATGATCCTTCCAGTCCTTAACCTTTTCGGAGATGAGGTACATTTACATATGTTGCTTTGCTATCTTCCATAGGACCACTACTTTATTCTAAATGACATGCTAGTAGTGGGCCCATGTGATCTCCTTAGTCTGTAACTCCCCCAAGTTAGCCACTTGGGCTTTCAAAAAGGCTTCACAATCTTGGAGATATCTAATCATATTCTCTTACCTTTGAGCCTTTTTCATAAAGGCCATAACTTCCTCCCATAGGAATTTGTTGGATCTCTTTAGCTCCCATGCAGCTTTTTCACACAACATTACTAAATTAATGGCAGTGTCGTATAGCTTCATTAGTACAATAGATACATCAATGGGAAGTCTAGGCAAGGAGTCTACCTCCANTTTTAAAATTTTATGGCTACTTTATGATTTTATGTGTTGATTGGTTTTCTATGTGCTATGCTTGTAGATAAGTGTTAGGTTATAGTAGCCAAAGTTGTTGTGTAGGCAAAACAAAGGCATGTAGAAGAGGCACTTCTAAAGAAACTTATGATTGAAGGACTTTTTGTTGATGGTGTAGATGATCTAGATGCCTTGTTTGGTAAGGTGGTATCAAATACCTCTCCAATGATCATCCTAGAGGAGGAAGAGGAGGAGGGGCTAGGTATGCCTATGCCTTAACATTTTCGCTATATTTCATTGGTTATCTTTGGTTGTCACCCTAACCTTTTGATGATTGTTATTCTTACAGTAGTTCTTGAGCCANTGATGCTGGGGGTGCCTTCTCCATAGGCCTCTTGAGTTTCTCTTTAGCTGCCCCTTTGGCC
Source organism: Gnetum montanum (assembly GCA_015680685.1). Lineage (NCBI taxonomy): Eukaryota > Viridiplantae > Streptophyta > Gnetopsida > Gnetales > Gnetaceae > Gnetum > Gnetum montanum. The sequence continues at coordinate 129,493 of MNCI01004529.1, forward strand.
ACCATGCGTCATCATTTGACATCCTGGATATTAGCGGGAAACTAAAGGGGCTCATCACCATCAACACTATCAGGAGACATGTACTACCTAACATCAAGATTCTTAGTGGTGATGGATAGTGTTTTATCCATCCCCTGGTTTTGGGCCTGTACTATTGGATAAATATGCTTTATTCAACACCCAGAAAGTTGGCTTGGATCTTGGGAAATCCATCATCTATTCTTATAGACCACTAGAAACTCCACAAACCTCTTTAGATAACCTACAAAAAATGCAAAGTCCATATGTGGATTATCATAGAGGTGTCAACACGAAGTCGAAGGATCTCCTCTCGAAGCCTAGTAGCCAAAGTAGTAGCCCAGTCAAATTTGATGCCCTCCATTATGACCTTCTTAAAGGTCCATCCTTGTGCTAGGTTGGTTACCTTCTTTTGTGATAGTAGTTTGGGGAATGCATGAGACCTAAACAAAGGTTATGATTCCTTTGCATTAGGGTTCATGAAGCTATCCATTAAAATTCCAAAGTAGCCCATGTTGGCACCAAGCCACTCTAGAACTTCCTCATGATGGCCCAATTTCCTCACTGTCCTGGTGGGAACCTTCACCCTATTAGGAAGGACACCAAACAAGTCACAAAAGAGGCCAACACCTAAATCCATGTTTATCTTAACACCTTGAATGATGCTGCTAAAGTGACCAACCTCCTCATCAAAGAAGTTGATGACATGTAGCATCTTTGCAGTAGGAATGGAAGGAATAGGTACCATAAATACATCAAGTAAACCTACACATTAGATGTTTGCTTGAACATATCCAAGTGCCTATCCCTTTAGCCACTCATGTGCTAATGTCACATCAACAAACTTCAGGATGAGGGTATCCTCATGACGTGAACGTGAAAGTGGTATAGTGACATTAGCTAAGGTGGAAGGTCCTACGAAGCAATAACCAAAGGTTATAATCTATATGAGAAATTTCAACAATCAAGAAAAGCAATAAAACACTTAAATCCATAAAACACTAGAGGTTATATGTTTACTTTTACTTTTCTTCTGAGGTGTGGAGGTTCCAGCTACAAGGGTTCGATTTGTGCTATTAGCATCTACCCACCAATTGTGCATCATCCCATCATTGTTGCACTTTTTGTATACAAGGTTAAACTTGGTGGTATATTCATTAAAGTCCCCTCTTAACTGTTGATACATAACAACTCTAATTTGGGGACTCTTAGTGAATTCATCCAAAGCAATTTGAGCCACTACTAGGATTTTATCATTAAAGATCAAGCCCGCTTGTTGACCTTGTACCTGCAAGAAGTTAAATTAATAAAGTTAGGTATGGTATTCAAGCCAAAAACATAAAAGCATTACAATAATCATGTTTACCCCTGTAGATGGTACAAGGTGCTAGGTGGGTTCTGGAATAATGTGTGCGCTCTATGTACCACCATCAGAGTATTATCAATATTATATTGACTATACTCTATCATTGTCTAGATCTCTAAAAGGTAATGTGAATTGATGGCATTTGCTGGTTCCCTTGTAGTCTTAGGAAGAAGCCTATTGGTCATGTACCTAGTAATTAGGCCAGATGCTTGAGGCAAATGAATCTTCACAATGACCCTGGCTACATCTATGGACAAGTGTGACCATAGCGTCACACTAAAGTTCCTAAGGAGGTAGGCAAGGAAGTCCCTTGTCCCAAGCTAGAACCACAACAAGAGCTTCCCAAGAGGCATGTCATGTGGTGGAGTATTGGCCCTGGGATGACCAATGTAGTACAAAATACTAACTAGCTCCACTATGATGAGGATAGGCCTCAAGAAGACTATGTATGAAACAAAACAAAAACATTATGACCAATTAGAATTTCTTAATAGGTTACGAAAACATCCTAGTCGAAGGTAAAATTAGCCTATGTAAAAAGCACTAAGGTGTTTATCTAAATTGGCTTAAGGAATTCCACAAAAAGGCATTATTACAACCTTTCAAAGCAAAAATAGTATGGCCTATTAGAGTTACTTAGCAAATTTAGACTAAACATCTAATTAGAGGTGAAATTAGCCTTTGTAAAAAGCTCTAAGGTGTTTATCTAAATCAATCTAAGTAATTCCATAAGAAAAAATTATTACAACTTTGCATAACCTTACATCATGACCAATTGGAATTTATTAACAAATTTAGATAAAACTTCCTAAGTTAGAGGTGAAATTAGGTTTTGTAAAAAGTTCTTTGATGTTTACCTAAACTAGCCTGAGAAATTCCATAAAAGCATTACTACCATATTTTATAGCCTTCATAGCCAAAATTTCATAGCCCAAAACTAGGTCTTAGTCTAAATTATACATGAATTTATAAAAAGGCATCTAGATTATGCATAAATTTTTTTTTAAAAACCAAGCGTAAGTTTAGAAAAAAACCATCTAAATTATGCAAAACATGCATAATTTTGGAAAAAACATTTAAACTATGCACAAATTTAGAAAAAGAATGATAAATTTAGAAAAATCCATGTAGCCATAGTAAAAGCTTATTTAAAATAGAAAAAGCTTTTACTCTTCTAGAAAAAGAAAAATTAAGCATATCAACAACTTCTATTTTGGGTAATGTACTACAACTGTGAGTTTTGCCTTAATTCACATAGCCATGGCAAAAATTCATAAGAAATTTGTTTGGGCTCCAAATGGAGTGATTATACCACCATTTGAAAGCTTAAATCAATCCCTATGCAGCCATGCTTAGAAATTTTGAAACATTTTCTATCTATGTAGGAAAAATTTGTGAATTTGGACAATAATCCAAAAAATGACACAAGCATCCTTCTTGCACATGTTTAGTGAAAAATTCATAAAAAATTTGTTGTCAGTCCAATCGGAGTGATTCCACTCCATTGGAAAGCTAAAGGTAAAGCCTATGTAGCCATCACTACAAAATAGGAAAAAAATTTACCTTTTTCTTATAAAAAGTTTACAAATCTACATGAAATTACAAAAGCCACACAAACAACCTAACTGCACAACATTAGGAAAATAGTGATAACTTCCTCATTTCAAAGTCAAATTAAACAAGACCACAACCATTAGAAACCTTAAATGAAGGGCTATAAATCCATAGCCTTTAATTTTTCAAATGTGTAGCTATTTTATAGAATAAAAATACACATCTTTGCTTCCTTTTTCATAGCAAAGCTTCAAAAATCTCAAAGCCTAAATTTCATATGGTCATTAAGACAATCGAAATAGCCAAAACCACTGAAACCCATTTGAATTCACACCAAAATAATGGCATAGGTTGTCAAATTTTAATTTAAGCAAATACTGAGGCCTAGATATTTAAAAAATGACCACACCCAAAAATTTTGGAAAAAAAAGCATGAAATAGCAAGCCCTATTTTCAAAATCAAATCTACAAAAGCTAATGCGATGAAACAACTATAGATTTTCATGGAAGTAGCCAAAATAAGAGATGTGATTTCATCAAAATTATATTTTAATTTATCTACTAAAGTAGATCTGAAAAAATGGTCTCAAAATCTAGCAAGCAAAAAACGAAAGAAATCACAAAAAGTAAAGGCAAAAATAGGTAGAATTGCCTACCTTGGAGAAATGATGGATGGGGCCTAAATAGAGATAATCCTAGTAACCTTTGAAAACTCTATGGAATGATCATCCATCCTTTGGATCGTGGGATTCTTACTCTTTTCCCCTTGCTGCTTGGATGCCATGGTAGGCTCAACATTGAGGAAGATGGAAATTAGTAAAAGAGAGGAGTTCTATGCTAGCTGTAGGGAATATGGGAGGCTTACACACTAAAGATTGGTTGTTTCTATCATAAGAATATCTGCCAGAGCTATCCTCCAATGCGTTTTTGCCATAGAATGATAATTATGATCAAAAATTACAAAACTTAACATATAAAACCCATCTAAACCCAAAACAAACCCCTCCCTGCCAATTCCATGCACCATAACTACAAGTGCACTAAAGAAAAAGTGGGGAAAGTCTAGTTCATGTTCATTTTGGATGGGAAAAAACTTCGCTTTTGAAAATTTTAAATCTTTGGATTATGACCATCACCCTACACCTTTACTTTTGACCAAAACTTGTATCAACACTAAGATTTTTAACAATGTTAACACTTAAAACATTATGGCAACCTTACCCCCATGCATCCATGCTAGGAATACCATGCCCAACATGGAAAAATTCTTATCACTTTACAAATTCATTAGAATTTCAAATATCTTTCTATTTTTCGTAACCCAAACCTGCCTTTTTAACCCTAGGTTTTCAAAATTGGACAAAACATGAGCAAGGCTAAGCACCATGGATTTCCATGCTAGGGAAGCAGTACCCAACATGGAAGAAGGTGGTAACACTTAATCTTTCTTCCTAATACTCATCTAGCACAAGTTTGACCTCAAAGTAAACCCCACATGACCTAGAACCCCTCCAAGCATCTCTGGTAGCCTTGGAATCCCACCAAACCTAGTCAAAACTAGTCGAAATCTAGCATTCAGTTTTTTCCATGCTAGGGGAAGCTTCTTCCACATTGAGCCTCTCACCCTCATCATGGATAGATGGGGGAAGCAAAAACTGACCTAAATTGATGACCTAATGACCATTTCTTGATGCTTAGTGACCCTTAGGCCCTACCCAAATCCTTTGGAGCTTCTAAAAGCTCAAAAAGTGGGCAAAATTGCACAAAACTATTATCCCACTCTCATCTGTGTTGGGGCCACCATTCCCAATGTGGAAGAAAGGGAGGAGATTGTGTGGGGCACTTAAGCCTTGAAACTATCGAATCTTAACACCCAACATTGACCATCAACATTGGTAATCCCAAAGGTTGACATGCATGGTCGATCAACTGTTGATTTGGACACAATCTAACTTTCTTCATTGAGAGGGACCTCTTTCATGCTAAGCCTTTCACCCTTAACAAAAAATGGGAAAGCCTAAAAACCCTCTCACAACTCGCAAAATGACTAGATCTTGACCTTAGGCACTGATGGTCAACACCGGCAACCTTGTGAGAACTCATGCATGGCCAGATCAATCAAAAATGAATGAAGAAGCTTTTCCCTGAATTTTCCACACTAAGCATAGAAGCCCTAGCATGGAAAAATGGGGGGAGCCCAAAAAATTCCTTATGACCCTTGAAACAATTAAATTTCAACATTAGATGGCATTAGTTGATACTAGCAACCTTAGGGGCCTGTATGCATACCTAAAACCAACTAAAAATTATCAAAAATATTTCCCCACAATTTTCCACATTGAGCATGGACACCTTAATGTGGAAAAAGGGGGGGGGGGGGGGGGGGGAGAGAGAGAGAGAGAGAGAGAGAGAGAGAGAGGGAGAGAGAGTCCAAAAACTACTCATCAACCTTCAAGACATCCAAATTTTGACACCAAGCATTGACCATCGTTGCTAGAAACCTTAGAAGCCTACATGCATGTTCAAAAGTAAAAAAAAAAAGGTTATGAAAAAGCTTTTCCCCAATTTTCCACACTCAGCATAGAATCCCTAGCATGGAAAAATGTGTAGAAGTCCAAAAACCACTCATCAACCTTCAAGATAGCCAAATTTTAACACTAGGCATTAATCATAAACATGAGCAACCTTGTGAATGCACATGCATGACTAAAAGTGATCATAAAGCACCAAAAAGCTTTCCCCCTAGTTTTTCACACTCAACATGGAAGCTCCAACATGGAAAAAGGGGGGAAAGTCCAAAAAAACTCATTAACCTTCAAAAAAATAATATTTTGAGACTAGGTGTTAACCATAATCTCTAGTAACCTCAGGGACGTACATGCATGATTGAAAATGATGCAAAAACATAAAAATCTATTATCCCCCATTTTTCCAAGTTAAGCATACTATCCCTAGCATGGAAAGGAGGGGGAAAGTTCAAAAAACACTTAGAAATACTCAAAACTACCAAAACTTGACACTAAACCCTAGCCCTTAATCTTGGTAGCCCCAAAAGCTAACATGCACAGCTAATTGAGGTCAATATTGGCCTAAATTTGAGTTTCATGGCTCTTTCACATTAATGATCTCTTTTTCCATGCTAGGGGTGGTATCCCTAGTGTGGAAACTCAAGGGAAGACTTTTTTAAGGCTCCTAAACACCTCAGAATAACATCAAATGACCTTTCATGCACTCTAGAGCCCTGGCAACAGTCATTAGAGCCCTTAGAATTCACAAAACTAATCCCAGATGGCCAAAAATCCATTCCACCCTTTTTTTCCATGATGAGCTCTACATCCCCAATGTGGAAAAAAGGGAGGAACCCAAAAAAACCACTTAGGAATGCTCAAACCTACTAAATTTTTACATGGATCCATAGCCCTTGATCTCGACAACTCCAAAAGGTAACATTCATAGTCGACTGTGACTCAAATTAGTCTAGATCTAGGATCCTTAATTTGTCCACACTATAGTAACCTCCCCAACATCAAAATAAAGGTGGGGGTGGAGTTTTTTTCCACTTTTAAAGATAAGTTGGTACTCCCGAAAGCCAAAGATCTACGCTGGAGAAGCCTAGGATCTCATAGCATCAAGATTTTACTTATTTGACCTCATTTCAATCTCTAAAGCCCATTACTCCCATTATTCCATGATGGAGTAACTCCCGAAATGTGGAAATAGGGGGAATACCTTAAGTACCCTTAAACTACCTTCAAACAAGCCCAAAATCATCCAGAAACTTGCAGAATTGAAGTTTGTAACCCTAGGGGCCTAGAAACCTCTAGTCAAAGTGCCTCAAAATCACTCTAAATTCATAAAATAAGTGTCCCCCCTATTTTTTCTGTGCTGAGAATACTGTGGCCAACATGAAAAAATTAGGGGAGGGGGAGAAGCCATTTCAACACCTATTGACACTCAAAATAGCCTCAAATTGCCTTAGAACAAAATCGAGAGATGCACAAGTTCCAAATATAGACTTGAGTTGCCTATTTAAAAATATTTGAGCTTATTTTTACTTTGATTTTGGTTCCTCATGCTAAAACCCTTCTTTTTTCTACTGGCCAACATGGAAACAAGGAGGGAAAGCTTCAAAACCTGCTTTTTGGCCTTTGTAGACCTCCAAAGTGCTCAATTTTGAGGGATATGATCCTTTGCTACCTTGAGAAGGTCCTAGGACCTCAATTTTGGACCTTTGATCATCCCAAAACCTATTTTCCTTATTCTCCATACTTAGGGCCCCTATTTCCACACTGAGAACAATGTGGAAGCCTCAAAACACTTGATTTTTGGGTCTAAACAACCTAGAAATATCGGTAATTAATGCCTGAACTCACCTAATAGCCTTGTAGCTTCAAAACATGGCTTGCTAGTGCCTAAGACTAGAAAAAAAAACTACTCATGTTTTTGCCTATATTAACAAATTTTCATCATATATAACCTATTTTGCTTGATTTTTGCCTTATTACGTAATGTTTTGGCTTAATTTTGGACTTATGTTGTCTTGGTAACATGGTTGACCTTCTATAGCTTTTATACATCCTTATATGTTCATTGCTTATCTTATTAAAGATCTATTTGGCTTTGTTTAGCCTTTAAATGGTATCAAATAGTGGGGTTTGACCTTTCTTGACCACCGTTTGACACCTTATGACCATGGCACACTAAGGCCTTAAATTAACACCATAGTTCACCGATACTATAAACTGGCATCATAGCTCACTAAGGCCTTAAAATGGAAAAATTGTAACATTTATTGATAATTGCAGCCTTACTCCTTATACGTGTTGGCGACCATTTGGGACACGACCGCCAATGAGTGTCCTCGAACAGGATTTAGGTGCCTGCTAGTCTCTGGCAACACCAAGGCCCAGATACTTCCAAATAAACTCAGTAGTTAATGTGAGCATGTGTGTGTGCTGTTGCGGCGTGCGGTTGTGAGAAATGTAACGATTGCGTTGCGTGTAAACTACAAATGACTTACTTTAAAGAGATTCAGCCAACTTTGCCAAGTACTGTGAGTTCTTGAAAATTTCCTATTTTGTTCAACTGCCTAGTCTACGCGGTCCTTATAATACCTACTTGTAACAAATAAAATTTTGCAAAAACATTTGAGCACAACTCCGCAATCTACTCCTAATTTTCCCCAGAGAAAGAGATAGTTCCA